>OZ007580.1:38688428-38752303 GCA_963931925.1 Onchidella celtica | reverse complement strand
CTCTTCCTCTGTGCCTTTCTCCTCTATCTCTTTCTCTCTCTCTCTCTCTCCCTTCTCTCTTCCTTCCCCTCTGTCTCTCTCTCTCTCTCATACACACACAAATCTCACTCTCATCCTCACCACTCTCCATCCACCAATCTCCTCTAGTTTCCTCTTGCTTTCCACAGAGCTACGCTATCAATTAAAATCTTTCTCTTCTTATCTACTGTCTTAACTACATTCGCCAACTCCTGGCTACAGTTCACACCGAAGACTTTCAGTAAAAAGAAAACAACAAAAAACGTAAAAAAAACAAACCAGCCAGCCCATTTCTGCCTACATCCGCTTTAGCAGCCTCCCCCACCCCCACTGCCTTTACCCACCCTCCACGTTTCGCACCTCCAACAATTTCCACCCCCCAAATTCTCCTATCGCACACATGGACCCAGTGGTTCTCAAAATGGGCGATATACCCCCCCGGGGGACGATTTTGATTTCCAGGGGAAGGAAAACTATGAAAAGGGGCGATAGGGATGGGAAAACATGAATGAAAGACGTGATGGGAGGGGGGGGGGGGGGGGCAAATGCAGGGCAGCCACTGGCTTTTTCAACAGCACGAGTAGATGTGTTTATGAAGAGAAGGGGCCTGTTCTTTCTTTTTAGTGCATTTGATAAAGAATGCTTTCTTTTTTACAATGAATAATCAATAGGCGTATTGTCATTAATAAGGTTTTGAAAAATCTAACATCAAAATTTGTGTGTCGTCTGTCCTCTTGTGAAATGTACCTGTTGGGTTTGAGTAGGGCTTTGGGGGGAGGAGGGGGGGGGGGGAGGAAGAGAGGAGAGGAGAGGAGGGTGGTTATGAAATTCTTCTTCTTCTTTCGTTCACCAATCTAAATCTGCATATTTGTTCTTTTAAGACAATCTACGGCTTTCTGCAGTTCTGGCAGAGCACCATAGAGTTTGACATTCAGGTCGATGGGTATGGGCCAATATGTTTCTCGTAGTGCTGAGAAGAGTGTGCAGTTCTGCCATATAATGCTCTGTGTTTTGAGGAGACTGGCTGCACTCACATATCATTATGGTAGATGTTGCTATTTTAAACTTCGTGAACATATGGTGGTGGAGCCTATTGTGGCCAGTTCTTAGTCTGAACAATATCACTTGATCCTCTGTGTTCAGGAGATGATATTTATCCTGGCAATGAAATAAGATTTGGAGCCTAAGGTGGCGATTGCTTGAAAAGGTTGAGAACTACTACATTAAACCATTCCCCGCAATTCTCTCATTCAAAGCCTCCCCCCCCCCCCCCCCAATCCCAAACACTTCCCAAACAACTTATTTCTGTTAAAAAAAAGGGCCCCAAATTAACTACCCATTCACCTCTCACATTCTCCCAGGGAGGCCCTTTTCACCCTCGCCTGGCCCTCGGAGATTTACAGATTTCAACCATCAGCAGATCTTCCAGGGTGACATAAAGGACCCTTAGACCTGAGAGGGGTTCCTTTTTGCCGTTTTCCATCACCCCTGTCCTGGGCAGTTCCGGGCGCCGGGTGAACTCAAGCAGTGAATAAAATGAATATTGAATTCTCAATCACTGGGTCCAGTGACAGAGGGTGGGGGTGGGGGTTGGTGGGTGGGTGGGTGGGGGTGGGGTAGATGTTTGAGCTTGAGTTTACAAGAAGCACGTCAACTCGATAACGGTCACATTGTTACATGCAGTTGGAAGAATATAACAGCCGAGAAGCACGTTCCAAACTACGTCTGTGTATTGCCCCACGTCCGCCACCCATTTTATGACACAGACAGACATCTGGCAAACCTCAGTACTTGTTTATTCCAATTCACCTTTTTACACAACTGAGAAATTCGACATTAAACGTTTGCGGCTTCAGTATTATGATAAAGAGTTAGATTAAATCAGAACTGTGAAACAGCTTGATAAGCGCCACAACGGATTTTCAATTGATGTTAACGTGTGCAATTATTGTACCTCTTCTACATACTCAAAGATCTCCAGTTTTTCAGAAATGGAGATAGCACAAACAAGAACTTAGGTCGAGATGTCCTGAGCGCAGGCGTGCACCAGCCGATTTTGATGGGCTGCCTAATTGGGTGGTGACGTCACGACATTGAGTTTCAATAGTTGGGTCTCTCTGAAATTCAATGTTTTGACATCATGATCCAACCAGTCACCCGATCATAAGCCTAGACGTGCACTAGCCTATTTGATCGGACATCTAGTCAGATGGTGACTTGACGACTTGTACTTTGAACGAGATCTGTCGCACTAGCCAACTAATTTTTTTGTATTTTTTTACAAAAATTCATTGGCCAACTAGTCTGCCGATCAAAATAGATTAATGGCCGCACAGGCTCTCGGTCCAAAGTATGTTCGTGCAGCGTCCCACCTACGTTATTACTTTGTGACACAGGACAATGTCTTCACCTTTGACATCGTAAACTTGTTTTAAGACAACAAACATGGCGACCACTGTCTTCATCTGGTATCTCACCTTTTTTATTTCATTTCTCCCATTAGTAATTACTAGTCAATTCTATCATTAGTTATCTAGTGATGTACGTTGTCGTTTTTATATTTGTATTCGTATACTTCTTTGATCCCATTTGGTAATTTTACCTAAGTATCATTGCAGCCCCGTTACAGCTGGAGCAGACAGACACGTCGTCGCCACAGTGCAGGGCCGGTCAGCAGTTTGATTTAATGATGTAATTTATTATCAACATGGAATATCAAACTGGTATACTTTGCTTATCTGCATCTTATTTATGTCATGGTTGAAATCACTCAGTGTCTCACTGCTCTGGCTAATTTCAGACACCGCAATCAAACTGCACGAATTTGAAAGACACCAGTCCTTTCTATCCAGATGTCCATCGCCAGATTTCAGCAATTATTTTTCTTGAGCCGGTCTCATCATAGCCAGTATTATTGGCTTTGACACTTTTTTGTTTTTCTTAAGTTTCATTTTAAACCCGCAATTTCAGAAACCTCTGATGTCACAAAATATTATTAATATTTAAGCGTATTATCTCCCCGCTAGCATCAATAATTAGACATGCTTCTCTCCCTTCCCCTTTCCTCTTTTGAAAAAAAAATTCCCTTCTGGGCATATTTCCCGCTATTCCTTTTTCATTCTCTGACTCCTTCCAATACCTCATTTTTATTGTCAACTTTTTGTCTTTATTTCATTCGTCCCGGATTCCGTCGCTTCTTTTCTCTTCAACGAACACTAATTCATTCATTCCTACAGATGCCCCGTATGGTCAGATGCAAATCTATCTACCTACACATACTCAGTCTTATGAATATACCAGAACCTGTGTTCATTTTTGGGCGCTCACTCTGGAATGCTTCACCCTGGAGAATTGGAAAAGATGACTCGGGAAGCATGTATGGGATCCAGAGAGATCCAATTATTAGACACCTGTCTTTTGCCATGATTATTTATTTTTTTAAATTGTAAAACTGAAATTATATTTGGAATCTCTTTTATATTACTGTATATTTAATGAGTTGTCTTTCTGCCATGATAATCTATATTTTAGATTGTAAAGTGCCCAGAGCATATTCCATAATTATGGTAAGTGTGCGCTGTGTCAGTATGCTTTATTATTATTATTGTCGTTAATATCTGCTGCAAGTCCAAAGATTGCACAGTATTAATATCATCTGACTTCCAGTGTTCTGGACACTTTTGTTTTTGTAGCTGACCCACATTCCATTCATGATCGATCATCTCCTTTCAGGCACGATAACGGTGATCAGTGATAGAACTTAGAGCGATGGCGCCATTTGCCTCTGTTTTGACTCTGACTTGAACTCCTTTTTGAATCAACTATTGAGATAGAATTGTTTCAGTCTCAGCAATGGGGAAGGGGATGTCCCGCTTAACTCTACAGTCCACGTCTCACACTGCACTGAAAGCAAGGCAAAGCAGGCTTGACCCAGTGCACCATAAGCTTTAGAGAGCGGAACACCCTCGTACTCATCTCTGCACCAAGAACATCTCAGCTAGAGCAGAATCCCCTTTGCCTAGCGACCAGAAAACTTCTGTTTCCCTTTTTTTTTTTCTTTATTCCTCCTCGTGTTTCCTCCTCATCTCTTCCCTTCTTTCATCCCTTTTCCTCTTCATTCGATTTGAGCCGTTCCATCCTCATAATGACTGGGGGAATTAATGCGTAAATCCGCAGTTCCTTGCGCTAAGAGGGCAGTTGACACAAGCCCAATGCAAACTGTCAGGCTCAGGAAGAAATTCTGGAACATTTTGGGGGGATATTTTGTCCTCCAGATACGCTGGCAGCGAACACACGCTAGGGTGAAATTGCATGAAGACACGTCACACGGTCAAGAAAAAACCCAGAAAAATGCAGTAAGAATGTCCAGAGAAGACAGGAGGATAGGAGGAAACGGAAAGACAGGAAGGAGAGAAAATGGGCGTTATTTGATGTGCCAGGTATTACAATGTAGGGCGTGTGACATTTGACAAGGCTAGAGCACAGAAACCCAGGTATGTCATAGCTGAATGTGGCCAGGAAGGCTGACCAGAAATGATAGTTATCTATTTATGTATTTATTTGCTTATTTAGTTAGTTCGTTAGCTGGATACTCATATAGTTAATTAGTTTTGAGTAAGTTTTTTTAGTTAGATAGGAGGATAGTTAGTTTGTTAGTTGTTTAGTTAGATCGTTAACTAGCCAGCTAGCTAGGTTAGTTAGTTAGTTACTTACTTACTTAGCTGGTTTTAAAATGACACAATGCATTCAAAATGTGAATATTTGCACTGTTAACAAATTTCTCTCTCTCTCTTTCTCGTGTGATATTTCTCTTTCGTTCTGTCCCCTCTCTCGTTCTCTCCTTCTGTCTTCCTTTCCTGTCTCCATCTTTCTGTCTTCCCTCTCCTTCTTCCCCCTTTTCTCTTCTTTCTCTCTCTGTGTCTTTATTTCTGTCTTCTGCCTCTTTTATTTTCTCTTTCTGTACTTCTCTTTCTTTTTTCTTTCTCCTTTGCTCTCTCTCTCTCTCTCCCACTCTCTCCCGCTCTCTCCCCCTCTCTCTCCCGCTCTCTCTCTCTCGCTTTCTCTTTTTTCTGTCTCTCAGATCCTCCCTTTTCCCCCTGCTTCCTTCTTTTCTGTATCAGCAACTTCTAGAACAGTCTGACCTATACCTGTCACGTCACGTCACGTCACGTCATCATCTCCTCTTCCTGCTTCCTTTCAAATCCAAGGCCAAATTCCAAGAAACTGAAAAGATATTCTGAAAAATTAAAACGAAAGAAAACAGAAACTAACCTACATTAAATAAGTATGATGTAGATCCCCGTAATTTGAGACACCCACTTTCAGACTGTCGTTTAGTGAAAAGGCATTTTCTATTGGCGGACCTAAACTGTGGAACAACATCAACGTTGGCACTAGAAAAAATTGAGAACATCGTCACATTAACAAAAAACAGAAAAATTAGAAAAACCCTCAGAACTGAATTGTTTAGGATTGTTTTCTTTGAAACTAAATGATGTCCCTTTTTGGTCTCCAGAGGTTTGAGAATGAGAATAGATTATGTTTTTTCTTTAATGTGTAATGTGTGGGAGCATGATGAATTGATCTTTAAGTTGATGCTGTTTCTAATTTTGGTTCGGTGCCTTAGAGAATGTCAGTTTGTCTAGAATGAGAGCTATGCAAGGTAGTTATTACATAACAATACATTACATTTTGAGACCAACAAGAAAGAGATGTTCCTAGCCAGCTATCCGATGGGCATCCTACGCATAGGATAGACGCCAAGTTTTGCACATAAGAACGACATCGTTTCTACGTAGATCTGCTGGTTGTGACATCGGGTCTACGTCGCTTTGATGTTGAGAACCCTCTCCTTCGGTAATCCTAACAACCTTACTAAAATGCTACACAAATCTATGTCGGATCGACATAGGGATGCTGGCTGGGTTACAATAAATAACAAAAGAATCAGAAATGAAATGGAACAAAAGAAAACCCTCAAGCTTCAGGTCACAAATGATCTTTATCAGGCAAACATATTGAAACTATGTGTGTGTTTGTGCATATGTGTATGCGTGCGAATGTGTGTATATATGTGTTTATGCTAGTGCGTGTAGTTGCATGTGCGTTTGCGTTTGTTTGTGTGTGTATGTGTGATTTCGAAAAGGCTAGTTAGTGTACTGCCTGTGAATTTAGATTTGTGATACCTTGTTGTCACAAATCATTTGTGACACTTCGTCACAAATCTCTTCAAAATGAATATCACTCCAAATTAATAATGATGCATTAACTTTCTGTGAACCTGGTAATTCACGTGTACGCAACCAGAGCCACTCAAAGACAAAACATACAGACAAACAAACAAACCAACAGAAAAAACAGTAAATCAATCTGACATTCACTGCTTCTCCATTCTCTGTCATGTGGAGGGCAATGTGTCGTAACTCAGATTTTACACATTTTTCTGGAGAAGCAAAAGGCTGAATAACTTTCTTGATCAGACTTAACCCTTTATTTATTTGATAGATATGCTTTATTTCATTAAATAAAGACTTGATTTTTCTACAGATAATTAGTATGCCATTATGACTGAAAATGGGCATCTCAGCATGTTTTTATCCCTTTTCTTGCTTTTGTGGAGGGTGAGAATATATGAATAAATAAGAACAATTTGGGGTATCGATACTCATCTGTTAGCCTTGGACAAAACAACAGGATTTTGGAGATCTAGAATTTCGCTCTGCGTAAAGACAATCACATTAAAGGAGGAAAACGGAAGCAAACGGAAGTTATTAAAGCTTGTGAAAAGGCGGATAAGTAGATTGGAAGAGTTCTCAGTATTTGGGAGGGTGAAAATGCGGACGGTACTTTTAAGACCCCTCAGTAAATAAATGGTTATAGTAACGTTAAAAAAAAAAGTATGTTATTTAACCCTTAGTTTGTAGAAGTTAACACCCAAATTAAAACGCAAACTTGTGGGTTGTCAAGGGCTAAACGCATTCCAAATATCCCAATATTTGAAAGAAGTCGAGTTGCTATATTAGTTACCACGAGACCTTGGAATACAACAATCATTGCATCAGTGGTCCACAGCCGTTTTCAGGCAATGACCCCATAGCCTCCACATTTTTTTTCTTTGCTCCTTTCTTCTCTCTCCCCCCCCCCCCCCACCAAACCTCAAAATATAATCCTTACCCAAACCCCACAAATGCATTTCATAAAAAGACAGATTACACACAAATTTTGATGTTAAGTTTTTTAAAGCCTTGTAAATGATAAATAGGCGTGTTGATTATTCATTATAAAACAGAAAGCATTCTTTATCAAATGCACCTAAACAATAGGCCTTTCCTGCTCGTAAAATCCATCTCCACGGGGGACAGGGTGGGGGGGGGGAGCGGGGGGGGGAGGGATACGTCATTGTAGTTAGAGTGAGTTCAAATAAAATAAAAAAAAAAAAGCTTATAGAATAAGTCAATGGCTGCACCCTGTATTTGCCCCTCGCATCGTCCTCAATTTATGCTTTGGCCCCTATCAGCCCTA
Organism: Onchidella celtica; assembly: GCA_963931925.1. NCBI lineage: Eukaryota > Metazoa > Mollusca > Gastropoda > Systellommatophora > Onchidiidae > Onchidella > Onchidella celtica. The sequence continues at coordinate 38,744,764 of OZ007580.1, read as the reverse complement.
AAAAATCTTCATTGTTTTCGCCCCTCTGTTACCCTCCTCTTCGCTTTTGCCCCCTTAGAAATTGCCCCCCCCCCCCACCCACGTTGAGAACCACTGAATGAAACAATCCAACTCACTGTATAAAAAGATTCAGGTTGACATTTTTTAACGCTGATCCAATTAGTGTGAGCATTTTCCCTGTTCACTCAACATTGCTTGAGTGGGTTTTGTTTCAATTGTTGTATTTTTCTTTGTTCAGCAAACAAAGCTGCTCTGTAATTATGGGCATCATTATGACCTGCAGCCCGAAAAAAATTGAAAAAAAAACAACAATAACTGAGTGCAATTGTGTCGCGTGAAGAATTAACTTGGTTTAACTTTGTTATTTTAGCTCAATTATTCAAGAAAATTGTGCGCCAATTTAAAATTAATTTTTGGGGCGCAAATGATGTTATGTGTTTTAGAATGTTGTTTGGGGGGGGGGGGATGTAGGAGGAGAGAGAGGGGGGAGGTTGACTGGGATGATTTGGAAGGAGTCGCTGGAGGTCAAGGGGACAGAAAGGGGAAGATGTGCACCCATTGTTAGAGGGGGAAAAGTAAAATAACAACAACAAAAAAAAACAACATCTAAAAACTATAAAACTATAGGCCATAGATCCGTTAATTATTTTGGACCTGTTATCTGGAATCAGATACCCTTGAACATTCGGGAATCACAGAATCTTGAAAGCTATAAGAAAAGTGTAAAACATCACCTTTTCCTCCGAAACTTTTAAATTTTCAAAATTTTATTCTGTACTTTGATGTTAAAATTGATTATATAAGCTAGTGTTATATGACTAAGAGCGTCTATGTGTGTGAAACTGAAAGTTTGTATGGATGAGAGTGCGTGTTTTAGTATGAGATTTGGAAAGTGTATGCATGAATCATTGATGCAATGTACAGCGCATTGAGTAATGATTTTATCAGAAATGCGCTATAGAAATTCTCTTTATTATCATTATTATTATTATTATTAAAATAAAAAAAATTAAGAATGAAAGCTTATAAAACCGGATGTGAAATTACTTTCATATTTTGCCAAACAATTATATTTTATGAAATTTAAATATAATATAAATCTGACGATGAATTAATGATTTTAAAATAAATGTTTCCTTCTATATCTTAAACATTAAAAGCGTTGGTCTGCATTTTGTGTATCTGTTGTGTATTCTTCCATTTGTCTGTCTGTTAATTTATTGATGCAGTTTTTTCTTTCTTTCTTCCTCTATTTGTATTAATATAATTATCTCATTGATTGGTTCGTTTTGAAATCAAAACTGCTCTTGAATCCACTAAAAAGTTCGTGTTGGTGGGTTTTTCCCCCCCGTCACCAGCGAGATTTGGAGTTGTCTCCCATTTTTTTTTTGGGAGTTAGAGTGAGTTCATTCCCCTGTAAAATGTGTGCCCATATCGTGTCCGTGTAGATAGACATTAAACCCTGGCCAGTATTTCAATGCTGACATAACACATTCATGCCTGTCCCTGTATTGCTTTATGGTTAGTTTGTATTCAGTGGTTCGTAAAGTTTTATGAGAATGGGGAAGACACTGCTGGTCTATAAACCCATGAATTTTATATAATTATTTATTTTTATTTACCCGACTAATGTGTGTGGTTGTAGTGAAAATAGTGGTAGCAGTAGTAGTTGTAGCAGTGTAGTAGTACTAGTTGTTGTTGTTGTAGTAGTAGTAGTAGTAGTAGTAGTAGTAGTAGTAGTAGTAGTAGTAGTAGTAGTAGTAGTAGCAGTACTAGTAGCTATAGTAGCAGTAACAGTGGCTGTGGTTTTAAGAGTGCTATAATAGTAGTAATGGGAGTGGTATTAGAAGAAATAGTGTTAGTAACAGCAGCAGTAGTGGGAATAGTAATATCGGTACAAGAGCTTTAGCAGTTTGAATAATAGTATCGTAGTAGGAGTAGTAGTGGGCGTGCACCTGTAGTAGTGGGCGTGCACCTGTCGGTGCAAACGGCCAGGGCGGAGGAGGTTTCATCTAACCCAACGGCCACATGCTAGGGCACAATGTGACCCTCAGTACTTGAGTCCTTCACATTGGCCCCCGGTAGCGGTGTGGTCATAGGCTTGTTTGCCTAAATCACAGACGAAGAATTGAGCAAACTTCCCGGACGCAGCTTCGAAGCTGGCGGCAGCAGGCCAGTGGTTGATTGATAGGGCAGATGGCAATATACCGTCACTCTGGCCTCGATATCGTGACACAGAGCATCCACCAGTATTGGTGTTCTTTGGTTTGGGTCTTTCACCCTAGTCAGTTGGGACTGCGAGGCTGTGGAGTAGCCTACAGGCAGCCGGTCAGGCAATATGACTGTCCCTCTGGCATCCTCCTGCACCTGGATACATTTGCAGTCGTCTTGACCCTGTCTTGCCACTTGGATAAGTTGTGTCCAGGCGAGAGAGTGAGTCTGATGTTTGCGCAGCTCTTTCTCACTAAAAACAAATTCTTTGCGCCAGTCTTAACACTCACCTCGTCTTCTTTCATCTTTGTCTCGTCTTCTTTCCTCTCAAAATTCCAACGGCGATGGGCGAGTGCAGTGGCAGCAGGTTTGGATAGACTGGAAGCTGTTAGCACAGACCTACACGTTGGTGGCTGTGGGCTATGGTCGCTTCATCGTCGATTGAAGTGGAGGCGCGGGGAGGCAGCACCCACAGTAGCTGAGCAGCCTTATTTAAGGATAGCACTGCTCACCTCAACTGAGGAAGGGGCTAGAAAAGGTGCCCTAAAGAAAGCCGACTTCACATCACCCTGACTGGTATACCGCGACCAGTGGGGATCCCTTTTTGCGGTCGAAACAAAAAGAAATTCAGCTTACTCAGGCTAGGAGCCTGGAATATACGCACACTACAGGACAACTCAAACAACCCGGAAAGACGCACTGCACTTATTGCCATTGAGCTCAGCAGGTACAACCTGGACATAGTGGCACTCAGTGAGACCAGACTCCCTGATAGTGGCCAACTCAAAGAGCTCAGTGGTGGATGCACCTTCTTCTGGAAAGGCAAGGGTGCAGTCGAACCGAGACAGCATGGTGTTGGGTTTGCAATTAAAAATGACCTTGTCAGAAACTTGCAGTTCATGCCAATTGAAATAAATGACAGGCTAATGACACTCAGGATCCCAGTGGGGAAAAGCCAGTCAGCCACCCTCATTAGCGCATATCCGCCCACCATGACAAACCCAGATGAAGCCAAAGACAAGTTCTATTCTGATCTAGAATCTGTCATATGCTCTGTCCCGGCAGCTGATAAGCTGATTCTCTTGGGGGACTTCAATGCTAGGGTTGGCTCCGAAATCTCAGCGTGGCCAAATGTTTTGGGCCCTCATGGAGTTGGTTCATGCAATAACAATGGGTTGCGCTTACTTACTTTGTGCGCTGAATTTGGCCTGTTCATTACCAACACAAATTTTAGTCTCCCCGTGAGAAACAGAACGTCATGGATGCATCCCCGCTCAAAGCATTGGCATCCCATAGACTATGTCATTGTGAGGAAGACTGACAGAAAGGATGTCCTTGTAACAAAGGCGATGTGTGGTGCCGAGTGTGGAACTGACCACAGACTCATTGTTTGCAAGCTCAGACTAACATTGAGGCGCAATAGACGCCCTCAAGGGAAAGCGCCACCTAAACGCCTAAATGTTTCAAAACTCTGCTCAGCTGAGAAACAGAGCGAGCTCTCATCAGAACTCTCCTCAAAATTGGATTGCGTGACTTTTGACCCTGAGAACATTGAACAGAGCTGGACTGACCTAAATACGACTGTACACTCTTGCGCCAGCAGCACAGTTGGTTTTCCTGTCCGCAAGCACCAGGACTGGTTCAATGATAATGATAATGAAATCAAAGTGCTCATCAAAGAAAAAAATAGTCTCATCCAAGCTCACTGCAGTGACCCTTCTTCCACAGCAAAAGCTGATGCACTGCGTGCATGTAAGGGTGTACTCCAGAAGAAGCTGAGGAAAATGAAAAATGACTGGCTTGAAGAGCGAGTAAGAGAAACTCAGAAATATGCCGACACAAACAACACTAGAAAGTTCTTTGAGAGCCTCCGAGCTGTGTTTGGACCATCCCGCTCTGGCACTACGCCACTTCTTGCGTCAGATGGTTCAACACGCATTGTTGAATTGAATGCCATAATTCAGCGTTGGGCAGAACATTTCGGAGGTGTGCTAAATCGGCCATCAAATATAAATACTGAGTCCATTGACCGCCTCCCTCAGACTCCAATTAATGCAGCTCTTGCCAAGCCATTCACAGCAAATGAGACCCGAACTGCCACAAATCAGATGTCCTTTAACAAATCACCAGGCGTGGATTCAATTCCTGCTGAGGTGTATGCCTTCGGTGGAGAAAAGCTTATTGAAAGGTTGACCGAGTTGTTCAATCATATGTTGAAAGCAGGGAAGCTGCAAAAGGACTTCAAAGATGCTTCAATCATCCATCTGTACAAAAACAAAGGGGACAGCCAAGTCTGTGACAACCATCGGGGAATCTCTCTACTTTCAATTGCTGGCAAAATATTGGCAAGAATGCTTCTGAATCGCCTTCTTGATCACCTCTCGTCAAATGACTTGCTTCCCGAGAGCCAATGTGGCTTTCTTAAAGAGAGGGGAACGGCGGATATGATTTTTGCTGCCAGACAGATTCAGGAAAAATGCATGGAACAAAATAAAGCGCTGTATATCACATTTGTTGACCTCACAAAAGCATTTGACACAGTGTGTCGTGAAGGCCTCTGGAAAATCTTGGCGAAGTTTGGGTGTCCACCCGAATTCACCACAATAGTGCGCCAGTTTCATGATGGCATGCAAGCTGCAGTCAAAAGCAACGGCAGTGTTTCAGAGCCCTTTGCTCTCACAAATGGGGTAAAACAGGGTTGTGTCAGCCCCAACTCTGTTCAGCATCATGTTCTCTGCAATGCTACAAGAAGCCTTTAGCTCTCCTCCTCAAGGGGTAAGCATCAAGTACCGAACTGATGGCAGTCTATTCAACCTCAGGAGACTTCAGGCAAAAACCAAAACCAAAAGTACTCAAGTCTGTCACCTACTATTTGCTGATGATTGTGCACTTCTGGCACACGATGAGGATAGCATGCAAAACTGTGTTGATAAGTTCTCTAGTGCCTGTGACAACTTTGGCCTCACAATAAGCACAAAGAAGACGGAAGTGCTCCATCAGCCTACTCCAGACGACAAGTATCCTGTGACCCCAAATATCAAAGTCCATGACAGTCTTCTGAAGGTGTCGGAGAACTTCACCTATCTTGGCAGTACACTGTCTTCCGCGGCTCGTGTTGATACTGAAATTCTCTCAAGAATCAGCAAAGCCAGCTCTGCATTTGGCAGGCTTCGAAAGAGAGTGTGGGATGTTGCTGGCATTCGCACAGACACTAAGCTGAAAGTGTACAATGCTGTGGTCCTTCCCACCCTACTCTATGGGGCTGAAACCTGGACAGTGTACCAATCGCATGCCAGAAAGCTAAATCACTTTCATCTGGCCTGCCTTAGAAAGATCCTAAGGATCAAATGGCAGGATAAAATTCCAGACACTGAGGTCCTCAATCGTGCCAAGGAATTGAGCATCTTCTGCCACCTGAAAAAAATTCAGCTACGTTGGGCAGGACATGTTGTCAGAATGCCCGACTCCAGACTCCCTAAGCAAATCTTCTTCTCTGAGCTCTCCAATGGAACGAGGAATGTTTTGGCCCCAAAGAGACGTTACAAAGACACTCTCAAGCAATCACTGAAGGCCTTTGCCATAGATGTGAGCGAGTGGGAAAAGCTCTCGCTTGATCGTGCAAATTGGAGGGCGGCCCTTACCAGAGGCAGCAAAGCATGGGAAGCTGACAGAGTCCAGCAGGCTATCAAAAAAAGAGAACGGCGCAAGAAAAGGCCCAGTGGTACTGAACCAACGGAGCACTCTTGTCATTTATGCGGAAGGGTCTGCAGGGCAAAAATAGGACTTATCAGTCACATGAGAAGCCATAAGTCATGAAAGAACAGTCTTTCCATTCTGTCCTCTGTGTCCTTTAGTTCTCTTTATTGTCCATGTGTTGAAATTCTCAACAATTTCTGTTCTTTATTCCTCTGGTGTTGTTAAGGTCATCATCATACCTGATGGACGAACTATTATTAGGAGTAGTAGTACTGTAGCAGTAGTAGCAACAGTATTAATGGTAATAGTAGTAGAACTAACAATGACAGTAGTAGTAATAGCAATAGTAGTGGTAGTGGCAGTAGTAGTAGTGGAAGAAATAGTAGTAGAAATTGTGATTTGGAGTTTGTGTAACGCAATCGCTAATTCACCAGTAAGTCATCTACATATGGCACAGTTTTCATATCATGAAATTAAGATAGATTATACTATGCAATCATTCATGTAATTAATCACATTAATACCAAACATATCTAGCAATAATGAAAGATCCTTGTTTTTACTGGCTGGTGGAGTTGTGCGTCAAGTCTTGTCTTGCATCTGTTTTTGACTCTGTGTGCGAAGTCTGGTCTTTCCGCCAGCTTATTCTTGAATACAATTTTGATGTGCCCCAAATTGCCTGTCTACCCAATGAATGCTCAATGTCCCTTTTAACTTCAAAGTCTACATCTCACACTGAAACCCAGACAAAAACAACCTTGACTTACAGCGCAAACGACCTTAGCTGAAAGATAACACCTTATCTATGTACCTTATCTATAACCTCCCATAGAACTCTCTCGAATTGATTGAAAATCGGGATGAACCAGGCACTTGGCGACCTTAGTTCTCGTTTGTTCCAACTTCACTTTTTGCACAACTGAGAAATTCGACATAAAAGTTTTTGGGGCTTTAGTATTATGATAAAGAGTTAGGAAAAATCGGAAATGTGAAACAGATTGATAAGTGCCACAACGCATTTTAAACAAGTGTCAAAGTGCGCATTTCTTATACCGCTTCTACATACTAAAAGATCTCCAGTTTTTCAGAAAATGGAGCTAGAACGAACAAAAACCAAATCCGAACATCTATCTACCCTATCTATAACCGCCCATAGAGCTCTCTCGAATTGATTGAAAATCAGGATAAACTAGGCACTTGTTTGATCGTTTTTCACAATGTCAAATCTTCTCCGCAGATTAGACCCGTTTTTGCACGCACAAAAATGTTGCAGGAAGCGCCATCAATCACTTGCCCGAACTGGCGGATGTCGCCATCATCGATCCGACTAATGATGTCATCCTTTTTACCAGTGCGTCTTGGTGGCATTTTTTTACCCTCAACCTTAGTCTCCGTTAAAGATTTCCAAAGGAAAATGTCATGACTGTTTTGTCACCATGTCAGGCCACATTATCTTCTCAAATTTCTTTCCGTTTCTCGGTTCTTTTTTTTTTATTTAGCTCCGTTTCCTGTTGCCTGCCTCAATTTCTTCTGCGTATATTAGGCCATCCCGGTTGGTGCAGGCATGTTGGACTTTTGGGATTTTTCTCATATTTTCCCGTCCCTGATTTTATGGGAGGTAGTATCGAGCACCTAGTCTTCTCGGATAAGGTCGAACAATTCGAAGGGCCCGTGTGCACGTTGCGCACGTTAAAGATACCTTGGCAGTTGGAAATCGAAAAGAGCAGGCCGAACAGGCCGCTGCCGGGGCAAAATGAAATAAAATTCATCCTTACTACTCCCTCCCCCTCTCCCATCCCCCCAATAAAAATTTAAAAAACGCCGACCGGCGCTGCACTGTGGAGACGACGTGTTTGCTCCATTTGTAACTGGACTGCAATGACACAAAGGCAACGTTCCCAAATGGGATTAAAGAAATATGCAAAATACAAAATACAAAATGGCGTCCTGAATCAAGTCTATTTGGCCTCGGGTTTGGGGACTAGATCTATATAGTTACGCAGGACTTCACACACCAGTGAGATTAAAACAAGACGGGAATCTTTCTGGTTCCTTAAAAAAAAAAAACAACGTTCAAATCTGAAGTTCAAAAGTGATAAAAAACAGGCTTCTCTCATTGCGTTACTCGACTTACTATAATTGTTATTATTATTACCATTATTATCGTCTACATCATCATCATCATTATATTAGTATTGTTATAGTAGTTGTTGTAGATATAGTATAAGTAGATGTAGTAGTCCTAGTAGTAGTACATGTAGTACTAGAAGATATAGTAGTAGTAGTCGTGGTAGTGGTGGTAGTAGCACTAGTAGCAGTAGTTGTAGTAGTGGTAACAGTAGTAGTAGTAGTAGTAGTAGTGGCAGTGTTATAATAGTGATAAGCCTAGTAATGGGATAGAAGTAGCACTACTACTACTGCCACTACTATTACCGCTACTGCCACTACTACTACTATTACATTTATATACATCTACTACTACTACTACTACTGCCACTACTACTACTGCTATTACATCTACTACTACTACTACTACATCTACTATTATTATTATTATCATTATTGTTATCGTTTTATTATAATTCTCTATTTTCGCGTCAGGTTATGTTTCTAATCCAGTTATCTTCGTCATTTTTAAGTTTGTCAAAGTCATCATCCGCCGTGTCATTTTGGTAGTCGTCTGCATCAATATAATCCATTCCATCATCAGAATTGCTGTTGTCGTCGACATTATCAGGATTATCATCATTATCATCATCGCCATCATCATAATTTTTATCGTAATCTTCATCACAATCATCATCATCATCAGTAGCAACATCATTATCATCGTCATCATTATCATCATTATCATCAAAACGTTCATCGTCATCATTATAGAAACCATTCAAGTCCTCGCTCTCCCTCTCTCCCTCTCTCTCCCTCTCTCTCGCCTTCTCTGTTTGTCTGTCTGTCTGTCTCTCTCTCTCTCCCTCTCTTTCTCTTTCTCTTTCTCTCTCTCTCTCTCTCTCTCTCTCTCTCTCTCTCTCTCTCTCTCTCTCTCTCTCTCTCTCTCTCTCTCTCTCTCTCTCTCTCTCTCTCTCTCTCTCTCTCTCTCTCTCTCTCTCTCTCTCTCTCTCTCTCTCTCTCTCTCTCTCTCTCTCTCTCTCTCTCTCTCGCTCTTTCTCGCAGGCTCTTATGGTTATGTTGAAAGAAGAGGGGAAGCGATAGAAAGACAGAAAAAGAACGAAAGAAAAAAGACAGAAAGATAGAAAGAAAGACGGAGAAGAAGCATTAAGCAGGAAACGAAAGAACCCCACACAAAACCATATAATGATATGCGATTTGTTTAAAATTCCCTTACACGCATCACCCGCATTTAAAGAAATGGCCACTGCTGATAAGCACGGGAAAGAACTCTATCAGAAATGCAAGGGAGGACATTCGCTCACTGCATGATCTGTCACGTATAAGCCGTGCCACCCGATTCTCTCGCGCATTCCCAGCCTCTGTGAAGAACTCTCTCGCTCTGCATTGTAAAATAATTTGTGAACTATTTATAGCATTAATATTTATCCGAGAGCGCTTTCTATGTATGAAGATCATTTTCTTCTCAGCGGAGTCAAAACATGAACTTGCTGACAACTGAAGGCCACGAAACGAAATGTAGCAGGGGATCTTTATTTTCTTTTTCATTAAAAGTAACAACTTTGGCTTTTTATTTATTTTATTACTTTTTTATTCAAATTGATATCTTCGGCGTTATACGGCTATCTTTCATTTTGACATTTTGGTATAAAGTATACGTTTGCCATCAACATATTTATAAGTAATCTCTGTAGACATAAAGAAGTGGAAATCGTAACGCAACATGTACTGATCTGACCACATTAATAATCATAATAATAAAAATGATAATAATGAATAATAAATAAGATTTACATAGCGGTTGATCCATTAAAAACAGGCTCTAAGCGCTTCACAGTCATTCTAGCACCCACATCCAATTCTCACAATTACAAGAACATTCTAAAACATGTGACAATGGCCAGACGTGGTTGAATTCCATCAATTGAAACGGTGTGAATTAAGATTTAGCAATTTGCGGCATCTTACGGTTTATTGGACAGCAGCTGAGAATACTGAAAGTAGGAGACACGTTAAATACTAAAAACACATTGACAAACAACATTATAGCAAAACGAAAGTTACCAGGTAATTGTTTCTGTAGGAATTGTTCTCAGTAGTATGAACTTTCCACTTAGTAGGTTGGTTATAAGATTTTCATCTCACACTGGATTTATTCATATTTTCTTAATCACTTTCCTTTTCTTTCTCTCTCTTTTCCTAGACACAGAAGATCGTTGTTGCCTTCCGCAATTCGCCTCAACAAGACTGTATAGCTAGATATGTACCATATTTTACTAAGGTTCCTTGCCATGTTACTTCGTGTAATAAGCCTTTTGTTGAGTTACAATAATATGTTTTATATAGTAATGCATAAGATATGTGCACATGCATGTGAACTTTAACCCTCCCTGTAAGTGAATTTCCATCATGGGATAGTAACGTGATTCTGATCTCATTTTATTTTATCGTACCTTTGCTATTTATTGTCTTTCAGTTTAACCATTAACCAGCCTTCTCTCTTCGTTTTTCTCATTTAACATTTTAGGGACAACTTGCCCTGTAAGGACGCTGAGATATATTTCTCAGCCTGTGTAAATGAAAAGTTCATTATACCTTTCTCCCAGAGACACCCCATCCTTTTTTCCTGGACATACACGTTTAAGTAACCGTGAATTCAGATTTTCCTGACCAATCCCCAGATAGTTTTCTTCAGCTTTGTCCAGATCAAGTAGCAATTTCCCAAATCTCGCAAATCTCAGAAATGCATCTTTCACCCTCTCATTTCAATGGGCTCCTTCTTATATATTAGCTTTCAATAAGGATTGAAACGCATTACATCTGTGTTGAAATTTGAAAAAGCAAGTAAAAAAAAAAAAAAAAGGAAAGAAAGAAAGTTCGTATTCGTGTCAGCTTCGTATAAGAAATGTTCCAGTTTAAAACAGAAACTTCGATTTGCTTTTAAACGCTGTCTCCAATTCCCAGTGCATTCTAATGCTATCTGTCATACTTTTTTGTTCATAACCCTGAGAGAGTCGTGCTTTCTAACGATGGAAACGCATCAATAATTTTTGTTTTGTGCGGTCATTCATGAAATATTTAGAGAAATTGAATTTCTGTGATCTTTCTATCTTGGGCTGACACTCTTACACAGTAACTGTTGCTGCCCTCTACCCTTCTGCCATTCTTCTCCGTTGTTTTTTTCTGTCATTCTCCGATCTCTGTGTTTTTGTTTTTGTTTTTGTTTTTGGCATCTTTTTTTCTTTTGGCTGTCTTCAACATTTTTTCCTGTCTTCCTTTATCATTCACATTCTCTCTCATTTTCCTTTGTTTGGTTTTTTTTTGTTTTTGGCATCTTTTTTTCTTTTCGCTCTCTTCAACATTGTTTCCTGTCTTCCTTTATCATTCACATTCTCTGTCATTTTCCTTTGTTTGTTTTTTTTTTGTTTTTTAATTTTTCTCTTTTTCATCACTTTTGTTCCGTTTGAATTTTTTCTCTCTCTTTTTTTGAATTCGCTGGCATCCTTTCATGAGCCAAAATGGGAATAAATATCTGAATTAAATGTAATTTATTTCATTTTTACTTCATTGTTTGTCTCGCTCCATGTTTCGATTCCATATTATTTCTTCCATGTCTATTATCTGGATGTTGTTTTGAACAATTTTAAAAAGTTTTTTTTACGTGTTTTGTTTCGTGTCTTTTTTTCTTTCGAGCTTTTGTGTAATTTGTTTTGGTATCCTTTCGTTAATTTCCTGTTAATCAAGTCTCCTTTGTCAAATCAGTTCTTTTTCCGACATTTCTCAACATTTGACATGACATCCTTTAATATTTGTTTTCTGTTGTTATTGTCGTCGCCGGTGCTGCTGTTTTTATCATCCATTTTAACCTCACCTGTTTCTACATGTATTTCAGCAGTTCTCGAGAGTCGCATGTATTCAAATTAACAACAGTTTTGAATTTAAAATTAAAAGGCCAAATCCACGTGGACTTTTGTAGAGTCATTTTTCTTGACCCCATGGACATCACCCAGATATGTTTTTTTCTTTTATGAGGAACTGGTGGCTTCGGTTTATATTTAGAGAATCCTATGTGGAATACCTCGTACAAAAAGCCTACATGTTCAAGAGAGCTGACTTTAAAGGCCCAATATCTTAAACAAAACTAAAATACGACAAAAAAAAAAAAAGCTGTAAATTGCTGAGACCCGCAGGGAAACAAATAACAAGAAATCATATATTAAATTTTGAAAGAATAAATAGAAGAAAAAAACAAAACAAAACCGGTTTTCTCTGATCTGTAGCATTAAACGGGACCCTGGGCACAGACAAAACCAAAGCAAGTCTTTTTTTGCTAGGGCGACCCCGTCAAAACTGTCTTGAATCAGCTGGACAAGAAACTAGACCAGGCGTATTGAATCAAAACAGAGGCAAAAAAAAAAACACTTGAGTCAACGGTGCGGCACGAGCCCAAAAACAAAAGGCAGTCTTAACTTCCACTCGACTTCGGATGGTACATAATGATTGGTGATCTATGTGGGCCTCAATGTATATGCCGTCAAGAAGTATGATGATTTGAATGGATGGTAAACAACATAATTATCTTTACCAAGCTACATAAAGTGGTCAGTTCTAAGTCATCACCATTGTTCTTTTCTAGTGGCTTTTGAAAATCTTCAACACTCATGCATACCGCGACTTAAATTCGTACTTGTTCTATTTCCGTTTTCTGAAAACCTGGAGATCTTTTAGAAGGTAGAAGAAGTATAACAAATGCACACTTTGACACTTGTTTGAAATACGTTGTGGTACTGGTCAAGCTGTTTCACAGTTCCGATTTATTCCAACACTTCGTCATAAAACTAAAGCTGCAAACGTTTACACTGAGAGTAAGTTTACTGCAATCGCAACAGTTTTCTTGCACGGGCTTCCAATTCTGTGATCTCCACCTCCCAGTAAAGTCACGGAGTCCACAAACCTGAATCCTTTGATTACTTCCAAGGGTCGGCGCTGAATGTTACGGTTTATATAGCACGAAAACTCTACAGAGCTTCTTGAAGACATCAGCTCTGAACACTGCTGATGGTCACTGGCGTTACCCATGATACAGTCTAGCGTGTTCGGTAATGTCCCCAAACTCCCAAGCCCGGGTATATAGATGACCGCGCTGATGGCCGAGAAATGACCGCGATAAATCTAATTCCGGCTTCACTCACACGCCCATCTCCGTGGCTGGGCCGTGCCGAGCAAATTGGCTATCATGCCCAGACTAGTGATGCAGTGATGAGTGAGTTAAATAGCTCTCCGTGGGGAGGTGCTCTTATGATTTGGGGTGATGTTAGTTTGTCATCTAATCAAGGCAGATTGGAGCGTCCTTGACTTCAGTGCATAAATCTGGGCGGGTGCTGTGCCCTGTGGTGACACTGACAAACGCTCATAGTTTATGAGCAAAATTTTAAGGTTTTTTCCCCTCCCCTCCCCCACCCTCCACCTCCCACCCCTTGTTTTGTGTTGGTTGTTGCTTCTTCTTGTCCGTTTTCTTCTTCTCATTGATGTTGTTTTTCCTCTTCTTCTTCTCCTTCTTTCCTTTTCCTCCATGTTCTTTTTAATGTTTCGTCTTCTTGGGCTCCTTCGTCTTACTTTCTTTTCTCCATCGTCAATTTTCTTCCTTTTAACCTCCTTCTTCTTCTTTCATTCTCTCTCTTTCTTTCTTTCGTTTTTTTTTTCTTTCTATCTTTCCTTCTATATGTCTTATTTTCTTTCATTCGTTATAATCTGTCTTTTCATCCTTCTCTCTTCCTTGTTCTCCTTAATCTGCATCATTTTCGTCTTCTTCCAGTTTGTAGCACTTGTGGCTTTATAGTAGCTACCTGATATAAATCCATGAAAATAAATATTTAGATCTTTAGATTGAACCTAAAAGAAATGGAATTCTTGTGAGCCTGCTTGGCATATCAATTTGCTGGTTAACGGGCTGGGTAAGGCAATGCACTGCTTCACTCAGCCTGTCTGCTTGTCTATCTGTCCGTCATTCTTGTCTGTCTGCCCTCTGTAGGTATATCTATCTGTCTGTCTGTCTGTCTGTCTGTCTGTCTGCCCCCCTCTCTCTCTCCTCTCCTCGCTCTCTGTGCCCCCCCCCCCCAATCCCCCTCTCTTTTCCCTCTCTCTCTGCCCTCTCCTCTCTCTCTGTCTCCTCTCTCTCTGCCCTCTCCTCTCTCTGTCTCCTCTCTCTCTCCCCCTCTCTGCCTCGCTCTATCTCTCTCTCACTCTCTCCCCTCCTCTCTCTCTCTCTCTCCTTGCCTCCCTCTCTCCCTCCATTTTCTTCCCCGCTAACGTGTTTCTCTTTCCTTCTTCTTTTTCCATTCTTCCGACGGCAAAGGCTTTTCCTAGACAAAACACACAAACTCTTTAACCAATAGCAGATAAATTTACATTGCAATCCAACTAGAAACCCCAGTGTACTAAGCTTAACTAAGGTTTCTGATCTTACTCTGTTAGCCCTGATTTTGTCAGGCAATTGTGAAGCAAACCTGCCTAATCAAATACTCAGCTACGAACAATCGAAGGTAAACAGTGTTTGATGTATCCATTTGTTGGTAGTCACATCATCGCGTCACACACAACAGCATCCATTAGGCTGGTGACACACTGAGTCAAGTCTTGTTTTGTTTCCGGTTTAGAGTGGGATGTAAACTATGGACTTAGTCAGACCTCTCGCTCTGACAAGACTGAAACAAATCTGTCTCACCAGTTCGAGGCCGTCAAAACTGTCTTGAGTGAACTGGATGAATGAGACACGCTGAGTTAAAGATGACGCTGAACGGACCTGACTTAATGTGACACCAGCCTTAGGCTTTATAATTTTAAGGTGTCGTTTTTGTTGCCTTTAGGAAATGTGTTAGCCATTTCTGTTGATATTTTGCTAGCAATTGTGGCATTACCATTACAATAGATGCCATGGACCTCGAGATAGTTACATTGCTGGAGTGTTTTCACTTGTGCACGGTGCAGATATCTTGAGATGGAAAGCCTGCCGTTCGGGAACTGTGGTAGTTTACATAGTAAGCTATAGATGAGCGGTGGAGACTACTCACCATGTTTCTTTTGTTCGGCCAGTATTTAGACCATGTTCCCCCAGTAACAGCTGAATTGAAAACAATGGCGCATTCTTTCAATCATAATTATGATTGTTTTGTTTTCCCAGAGAGGTGCGAAAAGGGACCTTGCACAAAGTACATAAGCTCGGAAGAGGGGGGGGGGCGCGGGGGGAGCTGTGCCCCCTAGAATATGAAATACGTACCAGAGGGGGAGGGGGTGTTCTATAGAGCATACGTACGCTTTTTACTTATAGTAACGAATTAAGAATAAATAGAAAACAGGAGGGGGCGGGAGAGAGATGAAGACGAATGTGTCACGAGCGAGTGAGCGAGGATCAATAGTTACGAGAAGAGAATAAAGTTAACCCACGGCCCACGGGTAAGGAAAAGCGTGCATGTTGTGAGTGGTGGGGGTCTGAATGAGGCGAGAGCGCTGTATTACTATCACTGCACACTAAGACGTCCAAGAAAGCGGACGCAGGAGAAAGCCCTAGAGGGCGAACATAAGGAGAGCAGTCGGAAGACTTGGGAGTAGTGTTTTTCCAGTGATGACTGGTAGGTGGAACGATGATTGATAATTATGATTGATGTATTATATTCGTCTATTACCATGATGTAAGTAAGTATATGTGAGGAATGTGGAAGTCCTTGATACTGTATATAGCAATGTGCGCCATGAGCGATAGATGTAAGTTGAGTTCATGGATTTGTAGCGAGAGTGATTATTGTGTACTACGGTGGAGGTGTGTTACCGTAAGATGTTGGTAAGTGAAATGTGAACTATTGTGTGTACGCTTCATGAGTTGTAAGGAGGGGTGAAGTGAATAGAAGTGGTATGGTATTATACCAATGTAATGTTATTCTTGTAGGTGCCGGGGTCGGGCCGAAGAGCGCTGCCTACGGTGAGCACAGGGGATAGGCCAGCATAGGGCCGGAGGCCACACATAGGCCAGGAAGGAAGCTGTCGGTGCAGGACAGTAGAGGCACATGAGTCGTGGCAGTCTGGCCACCGACAGGGACGTATATATGATCGTGAATGTGCTATTGAAATGCTAATGTGCTATTGTCATGTTGATGTGCTATTGAAATGCTAATGTGCTATTGCCATGTTGATGTGCTATTGGAATGCTAATGTGTTATGGCAATAGGAAGGGGCTATTGGGAGACTGCGGTGCCAGTGAAATATTAATGTGCTATTAAGACATGGAGAGGAGGAGCTGAGACCGAAGTGTCTTTAGAAAGTAACTACCGGGTTGTGGACCCGAGGAAGAGTGCATGTGGGAATAAGGCCATTGGACGGCAGTAACTTGAATAATAATACGTATGTATGTAATTGCACTGTTATCCTTATCTTTATATTTATGTTAATAAATGTGTGAGTCTGATGGGTTGTTCTGTTAAGTGTTATACTTGTTCGTTCGTGATTGTTGTCTTGTTATAATTATTACAGATCCCAGTCTGGGATTTGTGACAGAATGCAGCACAAAATAATAATGATAAATAATATCTACAATAGAATCGGCCACGCTGACAAAGTGACATACGCAAACAAACAAAACTAAAAGACGGAGTGGAATTCATGCTACAACAAAAGTGGAATTGGGCCGGACACGTGGGGAGGATGAATGACAATAGGTGGACAAAACGCTGCACTGAATGGCAGACAAGGACAGGAAAATGAACAGGAGGACGACCAGGAAGAAGATGGAAGGACGACCAGGAAGAAGATGGAAGGACGACCAGGAAGAAGATGGAAGGAGGACATTACAAAGAGAGGAGGAACAACATGGATGAGGAAAACAACAGACAGAAGAGAATGGAAAGCATTGTCGGAGGGGGGGGGGGGGCTACATCCTACAGTGGGTGGACAACGCCCAGGTGAAACGTGAATGTCTATACAGCGCGTCGCCCAGTAATACAAGCTCTTTACAGTCAATCTACCACTCACATTCAATACAACAATACAAAGAACATGCTGAAATATGTGACAGGGTCAGAACTAGCTGTAGTTGCATTTCATCAATTAAAAATTAAAGGCGTGTTTTAAGAACTTTCTTGAAATTTTCAATGTTTTTTTCATCTCTTAATGTTTGTGGTAGCGAGGGCCGGGTCTTCGGACCATCAAAAAAAAAAGAGAATTAATTAAATGAGCGTTCACCGAAAGATCTAAGAGATGCAGTTGGAATTGGGGTAAAAGGGCAAATCAAACAGAACTCTGATGAAGTAGTCAAAAATAAATAAACAGTCCAGGCAAAATACCATTTAAAAATATGGAATAATCTAGGCCCTATCATTGGCAGTCACCAATTTCATATCCTATGCTCTTCCAAGGGAAGGGGTGGAGTAGGGGGGGGGGGATATCGAAGCTAAGCGTAGGAAACGCGTATTTAGGGGTTGTCAAAAGTCGCCAAAATCGAGCTTTAATACTTTATATATAACCCCCAAATCCGGGAATTTTCACATGAATTCTGAAGTGGCATTGGACAAACGAAACCAAAATCGACCAATCACTGATCGTTATACTAAGGCAGATTTGTGTTTAGAAACTAATCAAGAGTGACGTGTGTGTCGACAACCAATCAATTAATGTGACACTTCTTGGGTTTGCTTTGTTGACCAATCAATGCAGGGGTAAAGAAAAAGCTGGTTAGCGTCTCGGCCAGTCAGTCATTGAGTGGACGTGATTGGCAAATATTACCATGAACAATAAGCGCAGAATTTGACACATGTGTGATCCTGCATGTCAAGGCCGAGATTTAGATTGGACTTAAGTAACAAATTTTCTCCTTTCTTCTCTTTTTTTCTTTTTAAAATTTAGAAGAATTTACAGCCTTCTTTTCAACATCATCGTCCTATCCAATCTCTCTCTCTATCTCTCTCTCTCTCGGTAATATGTGTCTGTGTGTGTTTCTGTCTGTCTATCTGTGTCTCTCCGTGCCTATCTCCCTGTTTCCTTCTCTCTCACGACCTCTTCCTCTCTCTCTCTCTCTCTCTCTCTCTCTCTCTCTCTCTCTCTCTCTCTCTCTCTCTCTCTCTCTCTCTCTCTCTCTCTCTCTCTGTCTTAATCAGTCTGTCTGTCTGTGTCTCCCTCTCCACCCCAGCTCTCTCCCTCTCTCAATCCCTCTGGCTGCCTGTTCCTTCCCTTCACTTATCTCTCTCTCGTTCTCTCTCTCTCTCTTGACTTCTCTCCCTCTTCCACGATTTCTCTCTACCTTTCTCTCCGCTCACTCTATGGCTGTCTCTCTCCACAGATCCCCGACTCTCTTTGTCTGTCTCCTAAACTCCCTCTCGCCGTCTGCCCCCCACCCCCCCCCCCTTGCCACCCCCCCCTCGTTATTTTCGATACACTATTTCTACTTCATTCCTTGCCTCTTCTGTTTTTTGATGTTTTTCTTATACCTTCTTTTTGCTCTTCCCTCTTGTCTTACCTCTCACTCATCTTTCTGTCTGGTCTTTAAAGTCACTGTGTGTCCTCTCTTTGAGGCCATTCGCTTACATTGACTCTCATATATCTCCTTCCTGTGTGCACTAAGTAATCCTCACTTTAAGAGGACAATGTCAGCACCTCAAATGTTGAAGCAAATAAAGTCAAACAAGCAAACTAACAACAACAAAATCAAGTAAATTTCAAATTTCACTTTTATTATTACTTTAGGAGGTCATTCAGATTAAAATTACAAACAAACAGACAAGAATAATGATAATAACAAAGTGAGATATTATATCGATGATCAGGATAATGATCCTTTGCCTATTATTATTATTTTTTTTTTTTATTGATTTCGTACCCTATTGGACTGACGAATTAAAAAAAACAACAAAAAAAAACCCATACAAGGATAGGCCCCTCTTCCCCACCCAGAAATACTCTAATTAATTGATAATTTGTAAATTAACAAATTAGATATACTTTAATAATACACATGGATATTTTTTTTTCATCTTCCCCTCCCTCCTGCCGTGGTTTGTTTGGTCTTTTCGTCATAATTATTATTATCATCATTTCCCTTCACGCTATCTTTCACAGCACTCCCCCTCTCTCTCTATTAAACTAGTGTCAAAATGTGCATTTGTTATACCTCTTGTACATACTAAAAGATCTCTCTCCAGTTTTTTCAGAAAATGGGGATAGATCAAACTCGAACTAAGGCCGGGATTTGCCTGGATGAAGAAATCCCATAATTGGGAGCCTCAATTGATCTATGTTGAGATGAAATTGATCTGAAAGATTAACGAGCAAGAACGTTGCTGCAAACATTTCCGGAGTTTTTGTTTTTTTTTCAAATTTTTTTTTCTTTGGCATGAGAATATAATTTTATAACATTAGATGATTATTTACCCGGACACACGTGCAGGATTATTGATTAATAATCATATGCATTAAAACTGCATGATGTTGCGTGTGAGTGAAAAACATTCCGTGCGTTTAACAAGCATGGTCATTGATTGAAATCTGTGAGAGAAATATTATGTATATGAGACATGAAAGCGTCATAATTACACCGGGGATATTACAAGAAGGTCGTAACTGTAATTTTTCAGAGAATAAAGCTGGGTGTTCATGTGTACGGAAACGGAAATGGAAGCGTCAAAAGCTCTGAAGTAGTGAAATAGAAAGACCGTTTTCACGTGTACGAAAATGCCGTTTCCGTACACATAGACACACCCTTTATTTCAACTACTTGATGGATTTTTGCCATTTCCGTTGCCATTTCTGTACACATGAAAACCCAACTTAATGAGACATCATACTAAGCCCGGTCAGACACAGTCAGCTGCTGGCAGACAAGAAGTGCACACCATAATGTCCTATATTATATTATATTTCTTAATAAATCCAGTAAGATCCTAAAAGAAAATATCATACTAAGCCCGGGTCAGACACAATCAGCTTCTGTCACTATTTCTTTGGAGTGCATTTTGCTGGCAGCATCTGGCTGTGACGTTCCGGGCTTAGTATGGCACACTCCCCACCCACCCCCGTCCAACTTAGCCTGTTTTAGCGATCAATTGGCTGACGAGGTCATGATATCACACTAGTTGGCTGGTGCTCAAGGTCTCAACAATGGTGACGTCATCATTCAATTAATCGGAAGATCAAAATCAGCTGGCGCGCGCCTAGTCCAAAACCAATTGCGCACTCAATGAAGTTCGGTTTTGTCTCGGTTTTGTGGACTATGGAGTTAAACGGGGCCTCGCTCATTGGTGCGTCTGAAACAAATCTGGCTCGCTAGTTAATTCAAAGGGGCCCAATGCTGTCTCCCTCTCTCACCATTCTCACTCTCTTTTTTTCTATCCGTATCTTACTCTCTGTTTCTCTCTGGCTTGCTATCTCTGACTCTCTCTTTCTCTCCCTTTTTTTAAAATCTCTGTCGCTCTCTCTGTCTCTCTCTTTCTCTCCCTCTTTTTTTCTTGTCTGCACTAATTCTTTCCTTCTTCAAATGTCACTATTCTTTTCTTCTCCAAATGTCACCATTCTTTCTTTCTCTCTCTGTCTCCTATTTTCCCCACGAACTCTCCACTAACTCCCTTGCGCCCTTACCACCCCCCGCCCCCCGCCCCACAAACCAACCCCCCCCCCCCCACCCGGGCCATCTTAGCACTTTTTACATAATTTCCCTTCTTCACCTGCCCCTCCCACTTCCCCACCCCCAATCTTCCCTCACCATACAAAAAAAAATGCAACAGCAAACAAAAAGAGTGTGTCCCCTTGGACCAGCGGTGATCCCATCGTCAAAAGGTTCTATAAACATGTCACCTTCGAGTACTCAAAAGAATCATTACCCGCCCTCTTGTCCCGATACCTGTTTAAACAAAGCAGAATCGTGGCATTCGATAATGGCGGTCTGCCCATTTAATGGATTGTAATCAATACCAAGAATACCGATCGTGTCCGGGCGTAATGATGATTGATCTATTTAAGGTCAATACTCATATTGATAACGTTTCAGAAACGATCACAATTCGCCGCCTGTCAGAAATTCAGTGTCAACAGAATCATTGTTTTTTCTGTAATTGTTCTGTAGAATGTGATTATTTCAAGAAGGAATATGGAGAATTTGGTCAATATTTGAAAGCACAAGAATGTATAATACATACTTTATAAATATGAGAGTTAGTGTGTGTGTTTGTGTGCGTGTGTGAGAGAGAGAGAGAGAGAGAGATTCAGAGACAAAGAGAGATGGAGAGAAAGAAATACAGAGGCAGAAAGAGAGAATGTGGGAAAGACATGTGGGGGGGAGGCACGGCGAGGGAGAGAGAGAGACAGAAAGACAGAAAGACACAGAGAAAAATAGAGAAAGGGAGAGACAGAGAGACTGAGAGACAGACAGACAGACCAGACCATACAGACAGACAGAAAGAAAGACAGAAAGAAAGACACATAGAAATAGAGTAAAAATCAACTTTAAAAAACAAACTGACAGTATTGCGTATGAAATCCTCATCACATAAATCGCGAAAATTTCAAGAAAGCACATAACTTACATAGATTCAACTTGGCCCCAAAGTGGTCTGTCAGTCTAGTGTCTCTATCTCTATGTTGCGTTCTTAGTTCTTGTTTCTTTAATTCGACTTTTAGCATAACTAAAAAATTCGACGTTAAACGTTTGTGGCTTTAGATATTATGATAAGAAGTTAGAATACATCGGAACTGTGAAACAGCTTGATAAGTGCCACAGCGCACTTCAAACAAGCGTCAAAATGTGCATTTGTTATACCTCTTCTACATACTAAAAGATCTCCAGATCTCGCTATATAGAGCCGACCACTGCAGTATGTCTATCATACAGATGCCATCTGTCCCATGATGACGATACTTTGCGTGCGCGTCCCCGCCGAGTAAACAAAATAAAAGAAAGTGACCTTGATTCCTAGACAAGACATATCTGAAGATGGCAGAAATCTGACGTCATGAGTGATTGAAGACAAATCGTTCTATGTGCATGCGTTATTAAAATTTCGTGATCTCCAGTGTTGACAAAATCTGACCGGCGCCACCCTGACATCTTTTACATGTGAAAGTGTACGCAGCTGGTCTTGTCCACAGCATCCGCTCCGCTATTTTTACGGAAAATGACGTACGAAAAACTCTCTTTGCTTCTATAGCGGTGAGGAGCGGATGCTGTGGACAAGTATACAGAGACAAAGAGTACCTTACGTCATCGTCCGTAAAAATAGCGGATGCTGTGGACTAGAGCAGGAAGGCAGGAGAAATCAGTGAGCTAACGTTAAAGGAGTGGACACACTGGTTTTTTTCTCTTACGTCACGCAAACTTATGATGTTGAGCACACGGTATCCCTGCCTCCCAGTGCACGGCGGCTGAGCATGCGTACTTGGATGTAAAATCTCAGTGTCATTCCTGACCGACGGAGGGCGCTCATTGTTTTTTTTTGTTTTTTTAAATTTGCATTTCTGTATTTTCTGTGTTTTGTTGTTTGTTTTGTTTTGCGTTTTGTTGTTGTTGCTGCAGTTGTTGCTATTCTACTTCTTTTTCTTCTTCTCCTTCTTCTTCTTTGTCTTCTTCTCCCCCCCCCTCTCCTCTGCCTCTCTCTCCCCCACCTACTCCCTCTTCTTCTCCCCCCCCACCCCCCGCAATCCTCTCTGGATTTCTGTTTAATTTTATGGGACCGTGGTTTAGCATGCCCACTCATAAAAATGACCTGTTATTAAAAAAAAAAAAAAAAACACATTGAAATCCCTAGGAAAACAAAACAAATTACAGCGGCCTTGGATGTTCTGCCGAAAAACGAAATAAAATTCACAATTTCGTAGGAGCACAAATTCTGTGACGTCAAGCGAAAGAAACCCAATAGGCAATTAGAGAAATACGTAAGATGTTACAAGCCAAGTGCCATTATTATTATCATTTTTAAAAATCTTGAATTACTTCCATTTGCATTGAAAGGAAGTTCGTAATTGCCCCAAATAACTTTCTTTTCTGTCTTTCTTTTTCGTTACATTTTGCCTCTCGTTTAGAGAAAGAGAGAGAGAGAGGGGGGGGGGGGGGAGGGAGGGAGGAGGAGTTGCAGATGAAGAAAACAAGACTTTCTGCAAAGCGTAATTAATGGCCCCAAATAATTTCTTGTTCTAACTTTCTTTTTTGTTAAATTGGCCCCCCGCTCCTGCTAGAGAGAGAAAGAGAGAGAGAGAGAGAGAGAGAGAGAAAGAGAGAGAGAGAGAGGTGTAAGAAATAAAAAAAGGAAGACAGAAAACAGAAAGGTCAAGAAATTTGAATCTCAAATGTGCCCTAATCTAGTTTATTTTCCTTTCAAACTGTAGAGGAGAAATTGTTGATTTTAATGTTGCCTAATGCGTTCTGAAAGACAAGAGCTACATTGATGGGAGAATTGAAAGGGATTGGTCAAAAAAATATAAAAAACGAAGGAAAAAGAGGCGCTGACTGGTCAGGAAAGCAAACGCTGAAAGCTGGGAGTACAAGATCAAAGACAAAAATATAAAAAAACCGAAAAAAAAGAGGAGGAAGGTGGAGGCAGGAAAGAGGAAGGTGGGATGAAAAGAACAACGAATGAGGATGACACAATAACCAAGACGAATGGGTTTGCACGGGAGAGAGGAGGGTAGAAAAGAAAAGGTTTAAAAGATGTAAGAGAAAGAAAGAGAGAGAGAGAGAGAGAGAGAGAGAGAGAGAGAGAGAGAGAGAGAGAGAGAGAGAGAGAGAGACAGAGAGAGAGAGACAGTAAAAGAGAGAGACAAATAAAGAAAAAGGTTAGGGAGAAAAGAAAGAAGTAGAAAAAGAAGATCAAGAAGGAGAACAGCAACAAGAGATGTAACAGTAACAACAACAGAGAAAGAGAAAAGGAGGCAGAGAAAGAGAGAGAGAGGGGGGAAAAAGAAGAAGAAGAAAGGAGAAGAACATAAAAAAAAGAAGTACAATAGTAACAGCAGCAACAGCAACAACAGCAACAGCAACAACAGTAACAGCAACAACAGCAACAGCAACAACAACAATAACGACAGCAAAGAAAATGAACAAAACAACAAAATTGCGAGTTTCTTATCACATGAAAGGCGTCCGTCTGACGTAGTGTGTTACCAGCCTAAACTAAGAAAAATAATGCTTCTTCTCTAGGCGTTGTTCATCCTCTGCAGGATGTAGCCCTCCACAGACGCCTCCCATCAGGTCCCCCCCCCTCCTTGCCTTTGCCATGTTATGACCTCACGGTTTCAGATGCCATCCTGCCATCTTCTTGTTGGTCTTATAAATAAACTTTTTTTTATATAGAAGTTTCCCAATGTGTTAAAATTATATGAATGTATTTAATTCTATGTTAAACTTGACAGCTCTGAAAAGGAAATATAAATAAAGAAAATGTACCCAAATAGACCGTGAAGGGCGGAAAGTGGCCGTTATCGTACCGACGCGCCGTAAAAATCCATACTCAAATTCAGACCTCAAACTACTCTGGATTTCTTGGCAGAAAATTCTACTAGAGACAAAGCATACAGCTTTAACATAATTTAATACCACAAGAATGTTCAGGGGCTCAAGAAAGGACGTCGGTGGGATGATCTGATGCAGATTTTAGGCTTTTTGGCGCATTGAGCTAAGTCTGTTGTGTCTCAGAGCTCAAAATCTCTCTTTTTGCCAGCAGATTCAAGATAGTTTTGACATACTCGAATTAGTGAGACAAACCTGTCTGTTGAGGCTTACGTCCAGCAGTGGATGAACAACACCTAGAAGTAGAAGAAGATGACGAAGCATTGTTTTTTCTTAGTTTAGGCTGGTAACACTGCACGGACGCCTGGTGTGTGATAACTAACTCGCATTTTTGTTGTTTTGTTAATTTTCTTTGCTGTTGTTATTGTTGTTGTTGCTGTTACTGATGTTACTATTGTACTTCTTTTTTATCTTCTTCTCCTTTCATCTTCTTCTTTCTCTCTCTCTCTCTCTCTCTCTCTCTCTCACTCGCTCCCTCTCCCTCTCTCTCTCTCTCTTCCTTTCTTTCTTTGTCGCTGCTGTTGTTACTTCTCTTCTTGCTGTTCTTCTTCATTTTCTTTCTTTTCTCCAGTATCTCTTTCTTTATTTCTCTTTCTCCCCTCCTTCTCTCTCTTCTGCTCTCTCTCTCTCTCTCTCTCTTACATCTTTTAGAACCTTTTCTTTTCTGCCAGTGTCCGAGGTCTCGTTTATCTCCATAGTTCAGATCTCGCACTAAACCAGACAAAACAAAATTGTCTCAGTGCGCGAACAGTCTAAGTAGCCTGGATGGGATGATCGCGGACAAGGAGAGACGAGCAAAGAGATCTAAAAAAAAAAAAAAAGAACAGAAGAAAAGGAGAAGATGGGGAAAGAAATGATAAAAACTGAAAGTAGAAAATAAACAGCTTTATAGCTGTGGGATAGGGATCAAGTGACAGATACAAGAATTTACAACTCAGCTCCTCCTCCTCCTCCTCTCTCTCTCTCTCTCTCTCTCTCTGTCTGTCTGTCTGTCTAACCTCTCTCAGTATCTTACTCTTCGTTCCTCTCTGTCTCTCTGTATCTCCCCTCCCCTTCCTTCTCCCTCTCCCCTCCCCCTCTCTCTATGTTACTCTCTGTTCCTCTTTGTCCGTGTGTCTCTCCCCCCTCTCTGCATCTTATTACTCTCTGATCCTCTTTGCCTCTCTCCGTCTTTCTCTCACTCTGTCTCTCTCCCCCTTTCTTCCGATTCACCTACCAGTCCTTTTTTCTTCTAATTTTATTGCTCTCTCTCTCTAGGGGAATGAAAAAAAAGTGACTGAAAGAAGAAAATAAGCAGTTTTACAGTTCTGGGATAAGGACCAACTGACAGAGAAAGAAATGATCCCCCCCCCCCCCCGCCACCTACACATACAAATATGAACAAAGAGGAAAACAGAATTCAGACTGAATTCAAAAATCTAAACTACTAAGAACTGTCTGCTATTTGCCTTGTCCACCACTCCAAACATCTCCCCATCTCAAATACAACACCATGGCCGATTTGAACCTCAAGTATTAACAAGATCGAATATCGATATCGAGTCCAAGCAGGACAACGGCGGTATACAGATTTTCTCTCAATCCAGAGATCGAAACGACTACAGCTGCGAGTCTGATAGCCCAGCTTTTCAGAAAGGTCATAGAGAGAGGGCAATAACAACCTCTTCAAGCGTTGGATGTAATGGGAGCCGTGTCAGAATTCGCCGCTGGACGGTCAATCCTTCGATCTCCCCTGTGGTCTGGTGTCAACATAACATAGTCTATCTACTAACTGCTTTGTATGTGTCCTACAGTGTAGAGTTTGAGTCATGGAATAGTGACAGGTGGATTTGGGGCATGGTATAGGTTAACTCACCCTGGGCAACAAATGTGTTGAATATCCTGATTAGACGATCTCAGGAATACTTTTTTGCACATCTGTCTAATTAAGAACATTTTCGGTTGGTAACAGAGCAAATTCATTGGGGGCACGTTGGCCTTGAGACAGCGTTCTCGCATCTCATGGTCGGACGTACCGGGTTCGATTCCCGGTCGCCGCAGGCACGTTGGAATTGGGCGAGGGGGGGATTCCTGTCCCCGATCCTATGGTAGGTAAGATCGAGCACTTGGTCTTCTCGGAAAATGACGATAAACTCGGAGGGCCCGTGTTAACGCTGTGCAAGTTAAAGGATCTTAGGCACTTGGACATCGAGAAGAGTAGGCCTAACAAGGCCGCTGCCCGGGCAAAATTCGAAAAAAAAAATCGCAGCCAGAAAAAAACATTAACAGGATAAAAGAAAAATTGAGATGAAAATGGCAAGAGCAGCGAACCTTCAGGATAAGGACCTAAAACTAACACCGCAGGCTAGTTGCAATTGACAAGGAGCTCGACCTCCTCTCTCGTATCATCACGACTGGAGGCCAATGGCTCCCTATCACGGCATAGCCATACACGCCCCCAAACATTTGTTCAAGTCGACCCGAAGGGATTTGATGTCCTGGCCTGGCAACATGCGTTTGGACGCTGTACTTTTAAAATTGTCTCGAGGTCATCATTTGCAGACATCATCGCAATTATCGCTCTCTTCTCATGGCCTTCGTCGTTATTCTCCTCTCTCTCTTCCTCATTATTAGCATCATCACGAACATTATCTATCGTTTAAAAATTCTCATTGTTTATCTGATCGTACAGTCAAAAATGCAACTATCGCTGCACTTATACTAACCGAAATTTTGCAGCATGTACCTGTCAGTAAGGAAGTGTGTGTCCTTGGAACAACTGGTACATTCGGGCCTCTTCCATCTCTTCCCCGGTTCCTCCTCCCCACCCCGATACAATCACTCCCTTTACTTCCGACATTAATGAATCTGTTTAAAAGTTGTGTTTTTCGGTCGACTCCCCTCATCAATAAGTCTTGCCCGGGAGATGTAAAAATCGGATGTGGGTGCATTGCAGAGCATCACGGTCAACATCGCAATTTCGGTAACATAAAGGAAACAAACTAACTGTAGACATTCTAGGAAACTTATTGATCGATCATTTGAGTCAAGCATTCTCATCTAATTTGCTAACTGAACTAGGCTGACAAAATAAGCAATTTTAATGGGTTTTACCTTTTGAAGTTGGACGCTCTCAAGCCACACATTTCAGTTGCTTGGCTCTCTCAGCGCAGGCTTTTCAAAAACTACGACTTGCTGTGTCAACAGCCAGACATCTAAAGTGTAGGACATCCCCAAACTCCCTGACATAAAAGCATTTTAAGACCACATCTTGTGATGTTAATTATCGCCTCTTACTTCTTCATTTCCTTCTTGTCTATTAGCTCGAATCGCCCCTGATTTGAATAAAGCACTCACTTTACACTGAATGGATTCCGGCCGGACGAATGGATCGATACTGAACAATTTACTCATGTTCAAACCCTGACAAGGGATTAAGATTTCTGAAACTCGGAAATCGAATTCCTAACATCTGGCCGTCCCAAGCCACTGGTGCTTTTATTGTGAGCTGAAAGACGTGTTGGCAAATGCCAGGACTCATGAGCCAAGAGACCTATCAGGCTGGAGGAAATGGCCATTCAAATCAACCACTTTAGCCGACTTTACTGTCAAATTATTGCCAATAGAAGTATAAATTTGGATCTCTAAAGGGAATTGTTTTGCATGTAGGACAGGCAAGGCAAGATGGCTGATGGCTCACTAAGGCCAGTCTATTTCGCGTCTGTTTTGACACAATGTGCGAGGTCTCTCTTACTGCCAACTGACTCTGGACAGCTTTGACTCGCTTGAACTGAGACAGACTTGTTTCACAATGACTGTACCACTGTGCATGGGGTTTCTCCACGTAGGGGTTTAAATGGGAGTGTCTATTCAGGCCGCTACCTAGAGATACCCAGGGGCCTGACTAGAGTAACGGTGGGTTTTTTTGTCTATTCGGGCCTCTAGGTAGTGGCCTGAATAGAGCCGGCCCATCTTTTTCACACCTTTCACCTTTCATCTAGACATTGTCCGCCCACTGCAAGATGTAACACTCCGACAATGACTCCCATTCTGATCTGTCTGAAGTTTTCCTCATCCATGTTATTCCTCCTCTATGTTGTATGTCGTCCTAGCATCTTCTTCATGGTCGTCCTCTAGTTCCTCTCCCTGTCCGGGTTTGCCATACAGTGTAGCGTTTTGTCCATCTATTATCATTCATCCTTCCCACATGTCCGGCCCAATTCCACTTTCGCTGTAGCATGTCGTACTATGTCCGTTAGTGCTGTTTGCTTTGCGTTTTTCAGCGTAGCGGATTTTATCTTCCAGTCTGATGTTGAGCATTTTTCTTTCCATTGTGATTAAGAATCACCAGGGGGGCTTAAAAATTTAATATACTTTTCAAAAAATGTTTAAACTTGTTTGTCTGTTATATGACAACGGCTTTCGTCTTCCTAGGATGGTGAATACAGTCCACTGAGATGAGATGCTTCCGAAGACTCCTGGGCATCTCCTACAAAGATCATAAATTATCACGAACGAAAAAGTTCGGAACAGAATCAGGCAAGTCATTGGGCCCTACGAAGACCTGTCAAGAGACGCCAGCTCAAAGGGTATGGCCATGTTATGAGATCATCAGGGCTTGCCAAGACATTCCTGCAAGGCACAGTGCAAAGAGGAAGAAGGAGAGATAGACAGAGGAAGAAATGGGAGGACAATATCCCAGAAT
Organism: Onchidella celtica; assembly: GCA_963931925.1. Taxonomy (NCBI): domain Eukaryota; kingdom Metazoa; phylum Mollusca; class Gastropoda; order Systellommatophora; family Onchidiidae; genus Onchidella; species Onchidella celtica. The sequence continues at coordinate 38,715,512 of OZ007580.1, read as the reverse complement.
GGGCGGGCTTGAGGTTGAGCGATACAATCGGGAGGTCAGAAAACCGAGAGGATTGGGGGATGTTGGTTGCCAGATCACCTGTGGCGTCCCAAACGGTCCACAAGACTACGGGAAAGAGAGAGAGAGAGAGAGAGAGAGAGAGAGAGAGAGAGAGAGAGAGGGAGAGGGAGAGAGAGAGACAGAGAGAGAGAGAGAGAGAGAGAGAGAGAGAGAGAGAGAGGGAGAGGATGCTGAACCACTGAGTCAAGCCGGTGGTGGGTCTGTTTTGGCTGAATTTGCGAGGTCTCTTTCTTCACCTGCTGACTCGAGACAGCTTTGACTTGCCTGAGCTGGTGAGGCACTCTTGTTTTAGTCTCGCTGTGCGCGAAGTTTAACCAGAGAGTATAGATTTGTAGTCTCACTTCCGCCAAATCTCGGAAGTAGATCGCTGCGATAAACAAGAAATTGAAGAATTGAAAGAAACCGCCTTCACCAAAGATAGTGTGCATAATAATCTGTTTACTGTGGGTTGTTCATTTTTTTTTTTTGGCTGATTGAAACTATTTACAACTGTTTGTAAGCTCGTACGCCCTGTGGAAATGCACACACGTTTATTGTTTATCGCAGCGACCTACTTTCCGCTCCATGCCAACAGTAGTTTCGCGGCGCCTCCCGTGTCTCGTAGTGCAAATCGACCAGTAGTGAGACCCCTCTATAAACACATGCTTTCTGGTTTAACTCCATAATTCACATCGTGCACTAAAACCGACACAAAACTGACTTGACTCGGTGTGTCACCAGCCTCATTATGCCACTCGAAAATTCAATACATACGTGAACAGAAAATCTATGTCCTTTCATAAGGAGACTCAGATTTGTACCAAAATGCCTTACAGATGACAGTATCTAAGTGCAGGGCGGTCTGAGTCAAGTCTCTTTTGACTAAGGTATGTAAAGTCTCTCTCTGTGCCCGCTGTATCAAGATGGTTTGGACCCACGCGAACCACTGAGATGGACTTGTTTCGATGTCGCCAGTGTGCGAGGTCCTGTTTAACTCCATAGGTCACATCTCATACCAAAACCGAAACAAAACAGATGAACTCAGTGCGTCATCAATCTTCCTTACTTATGGTGTAGTTTTGGATCATTCTTTTGTAATACATCAGATGTTCAATCTATTTGCATTTATATTTTGTATACTCCATTGATCCCATTTGGGGAAATTTGCCTCAGTGTTATTTGCAGCCCAGTGACATCTGGAGCAAACATATTGTTGCCGCCACAGTGCAGAGCCGGTGGGCGTTTTCTTTTTCGTATTTTTTTTGGGGGGGGGGGGGGGATTAGTTTTTTAAATTTTGCCCTGGCTTCCTACCGTGTTTGGCCTGCTTTTCTCGATTTCCAACTGCCGAAGTATCTTTAACCTGAGCAACGTCCACATAGGCCCTCCCAATTTTTGTTCCTTCTCCGAGAAGGCTAGATGCTCGATCCTACCTACCAAAGGATCAGGGACAAGACTATTAAATTTCCTCAAAAGTCCAACGTGACTGCAACGACCAGGAATCGAACCCGGTGCCTTCCGTATGAGAGGCGAGCACCCTTGCCTCTAGATCAACGTGTCCCCTTATGTCACTCCCACATTTTATATCTTGTATGAATGTAAGGTGTCACGATTAAGGTTGATGACCTTGTACGCCACGAGTATAGAGGGGGTAAACTTAGTAGGGGAGAAGGGGAGTTTTTAAGTTGTTGACTAGCATGAAAGATTACTATCACGAGGAAGGTCGGTGGTCTTGTGCGCCACGAGTCTAGGGGGGTGAGCTTAGCAGGGGAAAACACGGTTTTTAACATTGTTGACGAGCGTGGATAGATACACAGGACTCGCTTTAAACTAGTCGCGTGTGCAAAAACCTCGGGAGTATAAGTAGAGGAGAAGCTCGACACAGGTGGTTCCCAAATTATTCATTCCTAAAGGAAGACGCAGCGAGAAGTGGTCCGGGCGACAGGTGGAAGGTCGTGCCATGGGGACCAGGGGTGTTATGTATGTGAGGAATCTATGAGGTTCCCAAGTTATTCATTTCTAAAGGAAGACGCAGAATTTATCGGTCCGGGCGACACGTGGAAGGTCGTGCCAGTGGGGACCAGAAGTGTTAGGTGTGTGAGGGATCCATGATGTTCACATGTATTTCCCAATAAGAAGAATTTATCGGTCCGGGCGACAAGTGGAAGGTCGTGCCATGGGGACCAGAAGTTGAGTTCTGATGATAGGATGGGAACCCATCAGAAGCTCGTGAATCTACGATGGCGGGTGTGAATCGTCGGTGTGCAGTGTGTTTGCAAGTTGAAGAGTCTTGAGGACTGGATGTCGAGAACCCCTCAAGGAACAAGTAATCTACGATGGCGGGTGTGAACTGTGTGTTCTTATTTGTGTGAAGCCAGGGGCGTCTGTTTCCCCTTTTTATCGTCGAAATTAAAGATCTAGAAAGGATTGTGTGAACTCTGGAGAAGTGAAACTGCATCAACGAGGAGGACAGCTGTTGACAGAGACTATTAAGTATACGTAGTTAAGTTTATAGACAGAGGGATTAGATCTAGATGTGAAACGGGGAATAGATAATAGCCATGATCCCCAAGAGTAAATTTGAAGTATCTCTGTTTTTGTGATTATGTATGTGATTATCATGAGTTGAATGTTTTGACATAAGTTTTGTCATGCATTTATAATTAAATATCGTTTAATTTAAATCTCACTCCATGTGTCCGTTGATCGCTGGTCTGCTTGCTTGGCTTGTTAGCTGGGTTTGAAAGGTAAATAAGTTAGGTACTCATCACATACGTGGTCGTGACCATCTTCACGCACGTGATCGTGACAAAGGTCACAAAATCTGGCAAGTATACATGACTTTTCGTTATGTCCACGGAACTCAAACTTGACCCGCAGACAACAAAAGAATATTAAGTTTTGGTAACCCCAGGCAAGGGGTCACAACCGTGTTTTGATTGGTCAAAACACATTGGGCTGGTTATGTCCCTTGGATCTGGCTTCTCTCTCTCTCCAGCAACTGCGAAAAGTGAAGTGGTAGTTATTTAAAAATCTTACACAAATATGTGGAAATTTTATGATTTTTAGTTTCAGACATTCCCCAGCCAACCAATGACTTCATTCCTGTCCAGACCTATGCCAACAAAATCCAGCAACCCAAGAGGACAAAGAAGAAGGTAGACAAGACCAGCCACACAGAGATACATTGATGCGTTATCAAAAAGCCCAAATCAACCAGATGTTCAATCCACTCTCCAAAACAAAACACACAAAAAAAAACTCGCCGCAGAGCTGGGACTCTTTTGGTGAATGGTTAACAGCTTTTTTGTACAAAGTATGGATTTTGTGGTTTTGACTTGTTTTTTTTTTTTTTTATCTGGACCCGGGGGGGGGGGGGGGTGTGGTCTAGCCCAACACAAAGTATACTCCGTGGTATATTCTTGGGTAGGCCAGTTTAACCCGGGGATAGTCTGGGCGGGGGGAGAGGGGGGGTATAGTCTAGACTAGCCCATAGTATACTCCAGGGTATATTCTTGGGTAGGCCAGTTTAACCCGGGGATAGTCTGGGCGGGGGGAGAGGGGGGGTATAGTCTAGACTGGCCCATGGTATACTCCGGGGTATATTCTAGGGTAGGCCAGTTTAACCCCTGGTGTAGTCTGGGCCGGGGGAGAGTTGTATTTTGGCCTGTTACACTGGGGTAACCGCCCCTGTGGAGCCCCTTATGTTACGCCACTACACAAGACGTAATGAAGTTTTTTAAAAATCTAGACCATCATTATGTGAAGTTACTTAAGGTCAACATATGGACTTGAAATCAATAGGAAAAGACTTATCTGAAGTTCACTGACCTTTTGAACTCAAGTTTTCCGAAAAGAGGACAGAGATCACTTGTAAACTGGTGTGATCAAATACTGGCTACAGCTTATGGCTTAGGGAATAATAGACCGACAGACAGATACATAGATACTTAGATGGACGCAGGCAGACGGGCAAGCAAGCAGGCAGGTAGGCAAGTAAGCAGACAGGCAAATAGTCAGGCAGGCAGGCAGACAGACATACAGACAGATAGATAGATAGAGAAAGAGAGAGAGTTGGGGTTTGCCGTCTGAAATAGAGAGCTCCACATTCCCCACAGAAAATACTGGGCAGAGACCTTGAATGTAATAAAAATTATCTACTCCGGGGGAGTTTCGATCGTTGACGATAGATCATAATTAAGTCTCGTAGACGATGTCAGTCTGGTGTAGTGGTTGCCCTTTTTGAGGAAAAACTGGGCACAATCATGTAAAGTGAACAAACACAGTTACTGATGGTGTGTTGTGTACGCATAGACTCCACTCATCAGGAACTGGTCGCCCCCGCTCGTTACAGGTAAAATTGAGTTGGTCAGCTACCCCCTCCCCCTCCTCAGGGCCTCTCCTGGCCCTCTCCTAACCACAAACACACATAATAACTGTCTCTCTCTCTCTCTCTCTCTGTCTTTCACATCATACACAATCTCTCTCTCTCTTTCTCTCTTTCTCTCTCTCTTTCTCTCTCTCTCTCTCTTTCTCTCTCTCTTTCTCTCTCTCTCTCTCTTTCTCTCTCTCTTTCTCTCTCTCTCTCTCTTTCTCTCTCTCTCTCTTCCTTTCTCTCTCTCTCTCTTTTTCTCTCTCTCTCTCTCTTTCTCTCTCTCTCTTCTTGACAGCACGCGGTCAAATATTGGATTCGGTGCAGTGCTTTTTCGGTGGAATGTAATCAATGTGTAGAATATCTAACACGAAACACACACACACACTTACACGCACGCGCGCACACACACACACAACAGCAGTATACACGGGAAGATATAGGTTCCTTTGATTAACGTGCCGTGTAGATCTAAAACATTAGCTGTCTAGCTAGAATCGGCTTTCAAAAGTAGGGAGATATGTGTAGATAACGAGCAAAGTTTATAATACACAAAAAAAAAAAAAAAATAAATAACTAGATGGCTGGATGGGTGTATGGATGAATGGCAGATGGCGAAGGACGGATAGATGGATGGATGAGTGGGTGGGTGGTTGAAGGATGGTTGGGTGAGTAAGTGAGAGGATGGATCGACGGGTGGAGGATGGATGGATAGGGGGGGATGGAGGGGGGTTGGCTAAAATGGATGGATAGGTGGTTGAATGAATAAATGAATGGATGGGTGGATGGATGGATGAGTGGGTATGTGGTTGAATGAATGGATGGATGGATGGATGTTCAAGTGAGTGGGTGGATGGATGGACAGGCGGATAGAGGGAAGGATGGATGGATGGATGGACGGACAGATGGGTGGACGGATGGATGGATGGATGGATGGATGATGCGTCTACAATAGCGGGACCATGTATGGAATATTCCCGAAGACTTAACAGACAAGCAGATAGACAGCTATAATATAGCAGGGTGTAAACACTTTGGGAGCGGAGGAGCACCATTTGAGTCACACAATAAGGATATTTCAAGGATGCGACTTTAGAACAGACTGTGAGCAGGGGATCGCATGGGGGCTCTGCTCCCCACATTCCTCCCATGCGAGTAAGTCCTCTAGATGAGGGGTTCCCAACCAGGGCTCGCAAGGGGGTACGATAGGATATTTCAGGGGTCGCAAAAACTTGGATTTGCTCATAATTATATTCGCGTTCTTCTTTGTAGGGGGTGCGAGAATATATCAGAAGTTTTCTAGGGCTGCGAGGTACAGAAAAGATTGGGAATCAGTGTTCCAGAAGGATGTTTTTATAGTAAATGCGCGGCTCAGCGATCAGCACTTAGAACATCAAATGTGCGACCGACTAAAGTTATATAATATACAACTCAAATGGTACTCCTTCCAAGGGAGGTCCTCCGCCCATCCGCGCCAGTCAAGAAAACACACTAAAGAGGGGACTTTTGAGTGGGCTTATCAAAAGGTTGGGTTTAGTATTTGTATGGGTCAAAGAAAGAAGAAAGAAAGAACGAAAGCGCGAGTTAAGGCAGGTCTTCATCATAAATATTATGTTTGTTAACTTTTTGGTAAGTGGCGCGGACAGGGGGAAGACCTTCCCCTTCCAAAAGTTTAAAGCAACAAGTCTTACCTTAAGTGCGGTAGTCCATCAGCTTCAAATAATCCACAGTGTGACATTTCAGTAATCCATGAAACGAATTTCAAAAGCACAAAAACACACTAGACACACTCGGCTACAATTTTACATCCACAGAAATGAAATCACAATATTCTCACCACAAAACTTTTACATCCAATCTGAAATATTTCTTCACAATTTCTTCACGAAATGAAGAAAACACTGCCAAACACTTAGATCCAAATCAGAATATGTTCACAATTTCTTCACTAAATGAAGAAATCACTTCCAAATAATTATTAGAACCAAATGGATTACTAATGGCGACATTCAGAAATCAGCACTCGTTGTAAAAAGGAAAGCATTTGAAATTTTTTGAAAAGTGAAAATCGCTCACAACAAACACGCTGTCAACACACCTACAAGACCTCGTTATTTCAAGAGACGAAACGAATTTGAAAAAAAAACAAAAAACAAAAACAGTATGTGTTAGGTTTTATTATGATGAAAAAAAAGGTTAAAGCTTTTAAAAATGTTTTTAAACTGCTATAATTTTTTGCAGTGTTGGTTTGTGGTCATCCACAGAGCAGAAACTTCACAAACTGTCTACAAGAGATTTTGGTGGTGGTGTTTTTTAATTTTTTTTTATCCCCTCCCTCTCTCTCCCTCCCTCCCTCATGTACTCCTTTCATATGCTCGGCTATAGTCCCCCCCCCCCCCGCCCTCTTCTAACGAGTGTACGGCCATGAGAACAATGAATGTCCATGACATAGCTTTAAACAATGGAAGGGATTAGAACTAGAATGGGTCTCAGTGCCATGATATCCCTTGTAATTTTAAAGCCCTCAATTCATTCAACGCTGTTAGAATTACAAGGGGTCTAAGCGCCAATGCAATAAAACCACTTCAATTAATTATGTTCCAAAATATACATGCATGGGCTACACGTATTTGACTATTTCATCATAAACATACAACAGTTTGACTACTAAGTGGAATGTATTTGTCCTCCCCCCCCCCCCCCCACACCCTCCCCATTTTCCCCCCTACCTTGTCTGAAATTCCTCGCACTGTCTAGAGCATGGCGCCCGCTCTCCACCCCTACCTCTATCCACGTGTATGCTTTCTCCATAGATGTACTACAATAACGTAACTGTACTACTTACTAAAGGATTCTCATATTTCATATGCTGGGGACCCCACCTCCCGCCTTTCCTTCTCCGAATATATGCACTTTATGGGTTATGGGTCACGGTCTATTTGGATGCACGTGCTTTCTTTATGTTTCGTAATTGACAGCTTTAAAGTTTAACAACATTCATATAATTTTACCACATTGGTAAAATTCTCAAAAGTTCTTTTGTTTAGATCTGAAACGTTTTTGTAAACGAGAATTAATATAATTATTCTCCTTCCTGGCCGATGAAAAGAAAAAAATGTAAAGGTCTACAACTCCTATAAAATATTTTCATCATGTTTCTCCCTCGGTTGTCTCCCTTGATGTGTACAGCTCGCTGTTCTTGGTTTTTTTTTGGTGACGTTTCCTCGCGGGCTGAATGTCATGACCTGAGTTCTTGTTTGTTCTGTCTCCATTTTCTGAAGAAAAAAAGAAAAACGAAGATCTTTTAGTATGTAAAAGAGATAAAGCAGATGAGCACTTTGACACTTGTTTAAAATACGCTGTGCCACTTATCAAGCTGTTTCACAATTCCCTATTGCATTGTTTGCATGATTCTTCTGTGTATTTTGAATTGGCCGTTAGGCCTACAATTAAACTAAACTTGAACTTGAACGTGAACCTATTCTCCTTATCATAAAATTAGAGCCACAAACGTTGGGGGGAAAGGAGGGGCGAAGGAGGTGGGGAACGTGGGTCCCGAGGCAATGTGCTTGCCTCTCATGCCGAATGTACTGGGTTCAATTCCGAATCGGTGCAGGAATGTCGGAATTTTGGGGGAAGCTTCGTGTCCCTGGTCCTAAGGTAGGTAGGATCGACCACCTAGTCTTCTCTGATAAGGACACAAAAAAAAACCTCGGATGTTAAAGATAGCCTGTCGGTTGGAAATCGAGAAGAGCAGGCCTAACAATGCCGCTGGCCGGGCAAAATAATAAAGAAAAATCTGTACCACAAAAACACAAAGCGCCAGCAAGATAAAGACAAATCTGTACCACAAAAACACAAAGCGCCAGCAAGATAAAGACAAATCTGTACCACAAAAACACAAAGCGCCAGCAAGATAAAGAAAAATCTGTACCACAAAAACACAAAGCGCCAGCAAGATAAAGAAAAATCTGTACCACAAAAACACAAAGCGCCAGCAAGATAAAGAAAAATCTGTACCACAAAAACACAAAGCGCCAGCAAGATAAAGAAAAATCTGTACCACAAAAACACAAAGCGCCAACAAGATAAAGAAAAATCTGTACCACAAAAACACAAAGCGCCAACAAGATAAAGAAAAATCTGTACCACAAAAACACAAAGCGCCAACAAGATAAAGAAAAATCTGTACCACAAAAACACAAAGCGCCAGCAAGATAAAGAAAAATCTGTACCACAAAAACACAAAGCGCCAGCAAGATAAAGAAAAATCTGTACCACAAAAACACAAAGCGCCAACAAGATAAAGAAAAATCTGTACCACAAAAACACAAAGCGCCAACAAGATAAAGAAAAATCTGTACCACAAAAACACAAAGCGCCAACAAGATAAAGAAAAATCTGTACCACAAAAACACAAAGCGCCAACAAGATAAAGAAAAATCTGTACCACAAAAACACAAAGCGCCAACAAGATAAATAGAACCAAGAAAAGTGAGGTGTAAATGCCAAGAGCTACGAACGTCCTAAAAGAAAGATCAAACACCAACCAGAGTAGGAAATGTTTAACATGGAATTTCTCACTTTCTTAGTAGAGCCGCCAGTGTCAGTGGGGTGTAGTGGGGGCACAAAAACAATGGCAAGGTAGGCTACGGGCTCATGTTACACACACCATACTACACTAGATGTACGCGGTCTACCATTTTGGAGGAAAGAAGAAGGAAGGTGAGTGACCACTGTGTAGTGGTCTGAACTGTTTGAAAAAAAAAAAAAAAAACCAGAAGCAATGACATTGAAAAAGATACAGAAATCCTTTTTGTTTACAATCAAAAGTCCGTGTGAGCACTAAGGGTAGTAAATTGTCGTAAGTTTTTTTTTCTTTCACTTGCTGAAGGCGAACGATGTTCATAATAAGATTGGGATGACAAGTTGAAATCTAGATTATAAATAAATGTGAAATTTGCACCTTTATCATGCAAGCTCGATGTATAAAACATTTAATTTTCTTTTTTTTATAAACTTCACTGAGGGTTCTCTTCGCCACAGGCCTTTTCTTTCGATCTTGCAAAGACTGTTCAGCGTGCAACGATTAAGAGAGCAGGGAATATGCATGTAATTCAATAAGGAAAAAAAATCATTTTATGCAGTTTAGATGCTGAGCACCAGATTTTTGGAAGACAGAACAACACTAAAAGCAGGAGAAATGATAAGAACAGTAAAGCAGTGGCGAATCATTCGGATTATCAGGAAAAGTGGTTCTCAGTTTGAGTTTGGGTTTAATGGCGTGCCGGTGTGGTATCCCAGATTATCCCCCCCAAAATCTATCCCCCCTGATATTTCAGAATATCCCCCGGATAGTCTAGGATATCCTAGAATAACCCCCGGATATTCTGGAATATTCTGGTTTATCCCCCCGGATATTCTAGAATATCCCCCCCTATAACAGTTTATCCCCCGGGGTTAAAATAGGATGGGGGATACTTGCCAATGGGTAAGCGGCATCCTATTTTATCCCACATTACAAATTATCCCCACCTTTTATTTTCTTTGGGTAGCCTTTTTCCCCCTTTTCTTCCTGTACGTTTCTGTATATAATCTTTCTCTGCCACACACACACAAAAAACACGCACAAAAAACACACATTTATGAAGTGTGACTTAAAATGCGTTTTTAGCCGACCCCTCCAATTGCTTGACAATTTAACATTAGACCGAGTAGTGACAGGAAATAGCCTGACATTAACTAAGGGCATAAATCTTTCTCCTCCCGCCCACAACCATACCCTTTTTTGGAGCTTTTAGCAGGAGCAGTAATTAAAGAGATTAAATTTCGGTCGTGTTCTGTGTATGGAGCAATGAGAATAAAGTACATTGTACTCAGTATCATCAGACAACCAGGGCACCCATTCTTTATTGTGAGGAGAAAAAGGAACGGACAGCGCACGAGCGTGCCAAATTTGACAATATCGAGCTAGCACAAATGAAGTCGAGATATAATCTTAATCGGCCACTTGTGATCTTAAAGTTCTCATCTCATAGTAGCCTATGCTTTGACAGAAATGTGTATCCTTTGATAAAGCACCGTAGGTGTAATTTCCAAGTTTTTGAGGGATTACCTCATGACAGTCGGTAGCAAGCAAAGAGGTTAAATAAACTCTTTGGTAGCAAGCTGTTGACTTCACGGGAGATGAGTGTTGAATTAAGAACTAATTATTGCACGTCAAGCATGGTGACACGGCAGTAACGAAGCCAGTGCTGATGAGGGATTTGCTAACTTTGATAGAATGTCCCCCTACGAAGCAACATTGTGGAGGATGTTACTGAAGATTACACCACCAGCTTCAGGAAAGTCTATCACTGTCGTCAATTCTGAGAGCTGCCATTTGGAGAAGCCAGCCGAATGAACCCCCCTCTCCAATGCACTAGTCACACATCCATCTCAGAAATATTCCAAACAGCTGCAAGGACTGGCTGCCCAAGTCCGAAGATGTAATTGGCCCAGCGTTCCCAGTCTCTTGTGTTATCAATCCTCTAATGTTGCGAAGTTGCCTGTCACCAAAGCCCAGCAAAGGGCATTTAGCACATTTGATAAAGAATGGTTTCTGCTTTATAATGAATCATCAGCATGCTGGTTGTCTTTTTTTTCTGAGAGATAGGGAGTGGGGGGAGGGGGAGTGGGCGATGAACGAAAATTCGGATTCTAAGGGGCGATCTCGTGAAAAAGGTTGAGAACCACCGCTAAAGAAAGTGAAATCGAGCTGGGGGAAACTTTAGAATAGAGGGGGATGTTCTAGGATATACTAGATTATCAGGGGGGTTAAAATAGGATGGGAGATATTCCAGGATGTCACACCGGTCAGACACAGTCAGCTGTTGGCAGTCAAGACGTGCACATCAGAATTTTCTATACTTTCTCAGTCCACCCAGGAAGAGCCTATCATACTAAGCCTGGTCAGATACAGTCAGCTTCTGCCACCATTTCTTTGGTGCATATTTTGCTGGCAGCATCTGACTGTGTCTGACCGGGCTTAGTATGATATCTCTTTTAGGGTAGGAAAGCATGAGGATAGAGAGTATGGGACTGCAAGAAAGGATTCCGTTTTAAACACTTAGTAGAGAGGCTAGAGACAGATGTAAAAGTGGGATCCATTTATATGAAGAGGGAGGCTGTAGAGAAATTTCATACATGCATTCTGCAAAGAAAGTTTAATGTGAAATCAGAAGATTGTATGGAAAGGGCTAGGCTATATAAGAACTTTGTCAATGAGACAGGGAAAGTAGAGTGGGCTGGAAACATAAAAGGAGTGCTCTTTGTATCAAGAGGGAGACTCTAAAAGAGCAATTCAGCCTGTAGGAGTAGACTGATAATGGTGTCCTATAGATTTTAAAGTGGAAAGCTGTAGAGGAACCCTGCAATTAAAATTGGTGGTGTTAAAATAAGATCGTGAGTCCCGGTACAATTTCCTTTGTGAAAAAGATGTTGTAGAAGAAGTGCCCTGCAGTTTAAGGCGTGCAGCCACAGAGAGGGGTGGAGTGTTTAGAATATACTCCGTCAAGAGTTATAGATGGCGCTGTAGAGATGCCTTGCTGTATAGAAATAGTGACAGAAGTGTAGCGTTGTGAAAATAGTATCCGTTAAAATCTTGTGACAAGTCAAGGACACGCTTGTTTATTTTGTTTGTGATGATTATTGTATCCAGGACGGTGTCAGGGGTAATTTCTAGAGGGTTGTGCATGTCACGTTATATTATGGATCTTGTTCACTAATTATCTCCTGGCTGTAAGTCACATGTTTACTGTCCTCTAAGTTAAGTATGTCTTGTATGGTGTACGGAATGTTGTCTTTGTTGTAGTCGAATTGTGGTGTTTTTATTTCGGTCTTGTTCGCTGTGCAGTTGTGTATAATATGTGCTGTTGTCATGGGTGTGTCACAGTGTCTGCACATGGAGTGTGGCGGCAGAAGAAGCACACTGGTGCATGTTTAACTCCTTCTTGGGTTTACTCTTTCCTTGACTAGTTCGCACACCTGTATTCAATAAATGTTCCACATGAAAGATGTAAATCACTGCGGACAAGAGTTTCACCATCAAAATGGGGTCTTGCTATGACTAGAAATCACAGGAAGACGGTGTATCACACGCAGGAACGGTATGAAATTAGATCTACATTTTCCGTACACATGGAAACACCTCTACTTCTTGACGGACTTTTGACGTTTCAGTTTATGTACACATAGAAACACATCTTTATTGTGAAATTGTGTTGGTGTAAGAGGGACAGCTGCACTGTTTCTTGTTCACGGGCTCTGCTTACGCCATCTTGCAGCGGTTGTGCAGAAAGGTGCATTTTACAAATTTGAATATAGAAAATACTAAACTGTGTTCAATGTCCAGCTATCATCCCAAACTTGGAAAGAAATCATTTACTTTGTAACTGTAACTTAATTCTGGCCTTTTCTTGTTGTTGTTGTTCTTTTGCTTTTAAAGTGGTAGCGGCTGCACAACTGTTCAAGTAAATTACCATCACACTTAATACGTGTACAAACATCAACTTACACATGAATATTCTGCTGTTTGCCAAAATTGCCAACACACCAGAGCCAGGGAAAGGAAGACTTATGACATAATATTATAAACGGATGGTCCCATTAGCAGGAAATGGGCAGGATAGATAGATGGAGGGATGGATGGATGGATGGATGGATGGATGGATGGATGGATAGATAGATGGATTGATAGATTGATTGATAGATAGACAGATTGATAGATAGATAGACAGACAGATAGACAGATAGACAGATAGACAGACAGACAGACAGACAGATAGACAGATAGATAGATTGTTTTACAGTAATTACGTGCCGCCAACTTGATTTTATTCTAGTCTCAGGCAATGGCGATATTGATGTTTGTACTAGCAATGTAAACTACGCCATTGTCTAATGGCCACAAACAACAATAAAGTTAACCACACACAGACGGCGATAGAATCAGATGTACATAACACTCGTGACGGCGGCCACAATAACACAAGATAATCCAGCCTGTACCCGTGTGTATAATTTTGTGACTCTGGTTTCCAATGAATGGCTTTCTGCTTTCTCGTCATCATGCTTGCGGGAGTACCGTAATGAGGAGTTTGGGAGGGGACCGGGGGTGGGGGAAGGGGGGGGGGGGTTCAATAACTGAATCATTCTAGAATGAACATGTAACTAGTTAGTTTGTTGTGACGTCCATTCACCATCTCCCCCCCCCTCCCCGACTTTTTTTTTTCTTCAGATTTAGCTCCAGTCCTGGTTTTGTTATGACTAAGGAAGTGGCTGAAATCACGTGCAATGCATTTCGTGCATCTGTTTGTATATGAAAAGTGCCATTGTAAAAACTAACTCTTTCACGCGGTGGGATAATTCTTCCGCTTTTATTAATTTATCAGTCAACTCAGGCAGTCTGTGGATCAACCAAGGAGTCCGCTTGAGACAGGAACTAACATCTATAAGTAAATCAGTTGTGTCTTGACTTCTAAGTACCATTCCATTCTTTAGAGATGGACCTGTCAAAGCAAGTATCATGTTTTACCTGTGTCGTTTCCAGCGATGAGACGAAGCCCACTGAATCCGTTGCTAAGATGTCCAACAGAATTTAGAGGTTTTAAAAAGGTATATTCTTATTATAATTATGAGCTCCTGTAAAGATTTCCTTCCTCCCTACGTGTAAGTTGTTTCAGTGGGAATTGGGCAAAATCCTACTTTTGTTTTTATTACTATCATTACTGGCTAAAATGTCCAATCGTTTTATGAACGGCAATGGACTGGCCAGGCCATGGAAGTAATTGCATGCATGTATACTATCTTGTGAACATCAAACTCCTGCCCCCCCCCCACCACACACACACACCACACACACACATTTCATTCTTTCATTCCGCCTTATCTTAAGCCTCTTTTGCCTTTCCTAATTAATCCCGTCCTTGGCCCAACACTTTACCTACACCCCTCACCTTACCTACACCCCTCACTTTACCTACACCCCTCACCTTACCTACACCCCTCACCTTACCTACACCCCTCACCTTACCTACACCTCTCACTTTACCTACACCCCTCACCTTACCTACACCCCTCACCTTACCTACACCCCTCACCTTACCTACATCCCTCACCTTACCTACACCCCTCACCTTACCTACACCCCTCACCTTACCTACACCCCTCACCTTACCTACACCCCTCACCTTACCTACACCCCTCACCTTACCTACATCCCTCACCTTACCTACACCCCTCACCTTACCTACACCCCTCACCTTACCTACACCCCTCACCTTACCTACACCCCTCACCTTCCTCTTTCGATCCTCCTTCACTTTTTCATCTTTTGCCACCCATTTTCATCTTCGTGTGTCACCCTTTATCTAGTTCTTTTTCTGGTCTATGCTCACCTAGATCTATGCGTTTTATGAAACACAGTTGCGTATTTGGAAAGGCTGTTGATATAAGTACGTACGCAATCCCAACAGTTTTGCTCTAGGGGAGCAAAAATATACGTACCTATCCCTAACCTCGTCCTTATCCTCAACCCTGATTCTTATCGACTCCCTAACCCGCGGCTCCCCGTACCCGCGGCTCCCCGTACCCTTTCGACCAAAAAAAAAAAAAATGTGAAAGAATAATTCGTTAAGGCTGTTGTTAGGAGTATTTCTGGAGGAGTTCTCTAGAGCCACAGAAAGCTTTAAAATACATACCCCTAGCCCAAAAAAACCTGGGGGGGGGGGGGGCGTAGGTGCTTGTAACAACATTCACTTGGAAATAGAATGCTAATTATTTGGAGACTAAAAACCCCTTGTTTCGTAACACGTGTTTGCCTTTTCTGTTACGCGAGAAACGACACCTCCATCCGCCTTTTTAAGAATGGATAAAATACCTACATTTATGTATTTGTTCTTCTGCCCTATTCCATTGTTCACAATTTTTGTATGAGCAAATGCCATTTTAATGTCCTTGCCGCTCATTGGTGATTATTAATACAAAAAAAACAAACAAACACACACAAAAAAACCCACATGATGTAAATTTTATGATTATTGACGTCCGCAACTCACTTAAAATACACACATCTGCATTGTGATCATCTGAGCCGTGTCTAGCAGGCAACCAACCAAGACATAAACAATTCACTGCTGCCCTCCTGTTCCCTCGCCCACCGCACGTTTCATTTGCTGCGTCATGTCCGCTGAATCGCGAAATATCATAAAAACCACAGAAAAACTGTGGGGTCGCAGCAGGGCTATAAGCAAAGTCAAAATTGGGCAAAAAGAAAAGGTTGTATGTTGCGAAACCCTGCGTGAGAAATAAAACCCAAACAATACAAAGCAAACTAAAGAGAAGACAGAAAATCGCAACATACTACCTTTTCTTTTTGCCCAATTTTGACCTATCTGCTGATACAGTCTTGACAGGCCTTACTCAGAAATTCGCTGAGACTCTCCGCCTTACCTGGGAAGAAGCTGCTGCGCCCTCCCGCGGTCTCCGTGTACAGCTTTCTGTCTCAACTCCCGGGAAAATCAACAAGTGACTACATTTCTTTTCTTTACTGTATATTTGATTGATCTGACTTTGAATATTCTCAGCTGACATTATAGCACGGGTTCTCTCGGGAAATCCGATAATAAAACAATTTTAATTCTTGCAGTTCCTGTTACCTGAACAATTCATGTTGGCTAAATTCATGAGTAACGACTTTACCAACCAACAAACACAAAAAAACGTTTAGTTAATGTCAAGACCAGAACTGGGGTAGGGCGGAGGTAGGCGGGAGACAGGCGATTTCGGTGCTATAGTCCGTTCACCCAGGCGATCACAGAAAACTGCTCGAAGCGTTGCAACCGTCGACGATATTTGAATGTAATTTGGCGTGGAGTCTTAAATTTGTGATGATCCTAACCCAGATTTTTTGCCCCCGAATTATTCAAGTAGTTTTCGAGTTTGTTTATTTTATTTGCGGTATATAAATAAAGAGAGTACCGACAAGGGTAAACATTTAGGTGCTTTACTGTAATGATTTGAACACATGGTTTTGAGTCCCACTAAAATGTGGTACAGCACGTGATTAAAGTGAGTTTAAAAACAAACTCTCGTGATTGTTCACTGGTAGGCCAACACGGTGTCAGAGGCGTTGTCAGAGATCTTTCAATTTCAGAATTCCTTTCATCGTGGTATTAAACATCAAAATCAATACGATGCGGAACATTGGAGAACAAGACCTTCAAACTGTCAGACATCCAAAATCTAACTCTTGCAGCATTGAAAACAGTTGCTGCAGAATTTTTCTGCAAGTGAGAGGACCATATATCGCGGTTGGAGGAAGAATACTGGCAAAACGAGGGCCTTCATTTTATTCAAACGAATATCGTCATCAATCCAATGGAGACATCCGACTCAGAAAGCGACTGAGATGATAAAACATTAAAAAACATCGAAAAGTTCTTGCCCGTTTTGAAATAAAACAAAAAAAAAAACAACAACACCTTTTTAGGGCTAACCTTTCTATTGGGTCTAAGGTGGTCCCAAGTCCGCAAACCTGATCATTGTACCCACAAAGCCATGCTCTTGCAATGACAGGGACTCAGAGGGGAAAGGGTGATCATATCTCGATATGTATATTTCTCACAACTTAATACAGATTGGAAAGCTTAGCTACTTTACAAACTTTCTTTCATAGAATGTTACCGTTTAGCATAACTAGAAGGCTGTTTTCAATTGATAAGTAATGAATCTGTAATAGCTTTATCTTACAGGAAAGGAACAATAAATGCATTTACGTGTAAAGCAAACCTCAAGTCCGTAACGTGATGCTACGCCATTGCAATTCACCACAGATTGTTACTATATTTAGGAATTTAGATCAACTACAGGGAAAGAGAAGTGACAGATCATGTTGGAACACACGTATACTGTAAACGTCTATAAGTTTGGGACCATTCAATTGAAAACAAAGAAAAGATCAAAGGAATTCGCCGCTTTGAAAGAACGGTGCTGTGCATAGACTTCAAATTCAAGATTTGTAGGGTCATGATTGTAACAGGGCGACAGACAGGCAAGGTATAGCTATCGTGGGAAGATAGCTAACAGCGGGGAGACAGAGTTATTGTAGGCCAGAGGGGGAAAGTAGCCGATGCAACTGAAGCGCTTTGACACCCGAAAAGGGTAATGTTTACTTGACCGCCGTACTTGTCGATCAGATCACCTGGGAATTGCTTGGGGGGTAGAGCTGTTTCAATAGTATTTGACGTGGAGTCGACGGGGGTGGCTATTAGGATAACTAATGCACACTCGGTGGGCGTCTTGGGACGCTACCTGACTGGGTATAAATCCCCGAACGCTCCTTCCAACTTCAGACCGCTGAGAGCACTCACCAGCTTCGTGCCGAAGAGGAGACCACAACCGCAACTGTAACTTTGTACTAGTCTTGTGAGTGGGGAAGGTCAGGGAACCCGCAAACATCCTTTGTCAGAGCGTGGTATCTTTGGTATCTTGTCGGCATTTGAGCTGTTGCTGAGTGGTAAGTTAATTGTACGATGTATGTGTAATTTTACTTAATGTTCATGATTGTAGAACCTAAGTCTAGTGGGTTTACTTTGGTATAACTACTGCCTCTGAGAGAGTCACGGAAACGCCGTTACATATATGTTACGAAACCTTATAGGATGGGGTCTGTTAGAGAGAGCGTTATTCTTCGTGGGGAACGTGTAAATATCATTAAAACTGCATTGATCGCTTATTCTATTGCCTATATGGGAGCCTATGGAGTATGGGAGCTGCAGCCTGGCTTATAACAGTGTCAGCGGTTAAAGGTGTTAATGATGAATATCCGTCATGGAGTAAGTATGGAAGTCATGCCTTCCAGCAGTAGATTAGGACTTTGCGATTGTTTTTCTACAGAGGAGGAAGAACAACACCTTCTTGGTCTCAACTTCTTGTACTTTGATTAACGACATCGTGGCTTCTTGGCTTCTCAACTTCTTGTACTTTGATTAACGACATCGTGGCTTCTTGGCTTCCCGACCTATTGGTACCTGCCGATACCTGTTGATCTAACTGCGCAGTCAAGCCAGGGTAGAGAGGAAGAACCAGTGCCCAGATAGCGCCATACACCCCTAAAGGAGAGGTTTCCTTATGCTGAATGTTCCCATGTGTTTTATAAAATGTGCTAGAAATTGAATATTACGAAGCCATTTAATTAGCATGTACTGATTTGCATCAACTTCATTCCATCGAAATTCACATGAAATTGTATGACCTGTGTTCCTATTATTATTGAATGAATTAATAGTTATTGTATATATGTAAGCAATACAGATATCGTTTGTTATAACTTATAGAAGAGAGATAGTCGATTATTTAGTGTGTTTGTGCCGTGCCCATCACGGCTGGTGTCAGAAGAAAGTTAGTGAGAGAAAGTGGAAACATCACAATGATAAATGTAACACTGAATGCAAAAATTCAGGACGCTGTATTTCGTAATAGCTGAGAAAATCCAACTAAACCGTGATCACGCCTCGGTGAACGGCTATAGAAAAATATCGCAGTGAGCTATCCCTACACAAATACCTTCCCCCCCCCCTTTTTTTTCTCCTCTTCTCTCCCCTCTTCCTCAGCCCATTCCCTCCCCCAGTCACACAGACACATCGAAAAAACAAAATCATCTTTCATTAACTTTGTGGAAAGTGCTGGTTTTTATTTATTATGATTCGGCTATGTCTTATGTAGACAGAATGGTGGGAACTTGCAATTTCCGTTCTAGTTTTACTGACTGCCCTTTCCGGTAGTGCAAGGTGGCTTCTTCATTTTGTCCTTCTGTTTAGTGTTAAACTTTCTAAAATATCCCCATCTTCAACATAACACAGGGCGTTCAGAGTAAAAGGATCAGAGAAGAAACAGGGAGAAGCAGTTAAAAATGTTAGGTTTTCCAAACCAGTCTATATAGGCCCATTTCACAGATATGCCATCTTTGATGTAAGGACCGACGCATCACCATGGCGACTGTAGCATTGATTTTGATTCGTTAGCTGATTTGCAATGCGAGCATTTGAGGTGTCGCGAACCAATCGGCGGCGAGCTAATAGTAGTCCACTACAGTAAACAATGGCACGTGTGTACATGCGCATGGCAGATGTTCGGTCAGTTCTTTCATTTCCTTTCTCCTGTTTACACATACGGTAGGGAATCTGACCAGCTTGGATCCATCCTTTCCACCCCCGTCATAACAGTCAACTGCAATGCAACCAGCAGGCATTTTAACCGCTTAGACATATATATTTCGAAGTTGCACTCATCAGCTGATCCACCGGCCATCTTGGGTGTCGGAAGAAAAAAACAAAAACACTATGTGACGTCATTCGCAATGGGCCTATAGTACTAACCAAACTTTCAATGGTGTCCAATGTCCTCAAACTGTGACAATCCCTAGTGACAGTGCAAAGGAGTAGAATGACTCAACAGTGCATGATTTCAAATTGCGACAGACCAGGAAGAAAAAACAATAACAAAAAAAAAACATAATAATTTTTCATGCAAAACGGGACATGAATAAACATTTTCTTGACCATGGCACAGACTTGATTAATTGACAAAGTTTTGTGAAATATCATTCTTTCTGTCAACACATTATGTGCCTTTTATGGCAAGTCTTGTCTACCGTGTTTTATTGTGATCCCAAGTCTAAAAAAGTAAAGTGACCGAAATAGTTTTGCTTTCTTGTTGCTGACAAGGTCTTTGAGATGATTCATTCATATATATGAGCCTTAATATCACCACCACCCGTTTTCACCTCCCCTCCGGTGTGGTATTCCAGTCTTTTCCCCCCTTTTCTTCGTGTGCATTTCTGTATACAATCTTTCTCTGCCACACACAACAGACATATACACACAAAACACACATCTATATCTGCATATACATATGTTGGTAACTCGAAACTTTGGTCACTTAAGGCTCAGGAACCGCATCATACTCAGGCTTCAAACTTTGCACAACAGCATATTATCAATGCGAAAGTAACGTGGGCTTCTACGTTTCATTTTTCATTGTTTCCGCATCATTTAGATCTATTTCGAGTCATGGTTCGCCATTTTAAGGTTTCATTGAAGCTGCGCATGTGCATTATGTTTGTTTTGAAGTTGAAACTGAAAGAGAGCGAAAGTGCAAATCTATTATTATAAAAGTGAACTTTGAAGGCTATGTTAGCCTATTCCTCCGTTAATACTTAGCCCACACGCTTCAAATTTTACACACGTCGACAGTAAACCCTTCCTACTCCAAGTTTTTAGAACAGGACACGCTATTATGATATTTTTAGTACCGTGACGCAGTTTGCCTCATCGTTCATTCGCCGAAGGAAACAAATTGTGGATTAACGAAAACATGGATCGCCCGTAAACTTTACCGAAAAAGGGTAAACAAACTCCAGTCCAGAGTAGGCGCGGAATCCGAGTCGATACTGATTCTGTCATTGAATTTTTTGTTTTTTTGTCTGTGGAAGGAACTTTACTTTGTGTACTAGATCTAGTACATTATAGGTAATGAAGATATTTCTCCCGGGCAGGGCCGGGTAACTCAGCTAGTATAATATAAAGTGTGACTTGTGACTTAACATGCGTTTAAAGCCGACCCCTCCAATTGCTTGACAATTGAACATTAGACAGGAATTAGCCTGACATAAACTGGGGGCATAAATCTTTCTCCTCCCGTCCACTCACCATATCCTTTTCTGGAGCTTTTAGCAGTAGTAGTCATCAAAAAGAGATTAAATTTCAGCGGTGGTCTGTGTATGGAGCAATGAGTGTAAAGTACATTCAGTATCAACAGAAGCGCCAAGATGTAATTGGCCCAGCGTCCCCAGTCTCCTGTGTTATCAATCCTCTACTACATGTATGTTGCAAGTAGTCAGTCACCAAAGCCGAGCAAATAGCAGCATTAACAGGGAGAGTCTGTTTCTAGTTTACATGAGAAATAGTCATCAAAACCTACAGACTGTCCTGTTCTGGGATCTCATGGACACAACTTCCTAACCAGGGTCCCAATGTCAAGAATGGATTCCATCATCAATTCAATCAAACAACTTTCAAAGACAATGCAGACTCGAGACAGACGAAAAAAAATCAACAACAACAGCAGATTGTTTAACCATTCACTGCAGGGATTGACATATAAGTCGAGGTGAAGATCTGTTCAGTGACAAGCAGCTGATCCCATTCAAGTGTACCCATACAGTCCCAAATTGTTTTGCCTTCCAGATCCAACCCTTTTTACAGACTTTTTCTGAGCAAGAGATCTTTTTAACAAGTTATTCTGGGTTACAGAGAATCGCATCCTGGTTTGATCATTTAAATTTTTCCATCTTCCAGCCTCATCTGAGACTATCTTTCCTTTCTAAGGGGCACACCAACTTTTTCCCTCCATGGAAGTCTGTCACTCCATTACATAATGATAGCATAAAACTCTTGTACGTCCTCCTTCTCCCTATCACCCCCGCCTCATTTTCTGGAAGCATTTCTTTCAATACAGTAGGACACAATCAGCAAATGTGAAAGGGGCTGCTGGATTAATATAGCTTTAGTCCACGCCTCAACAACTGTTTTTCCCTACTATCTTATAATGTACATACTGCATTTTGTCAGCCTTCTCTCATGGGATAGGCAAAATGGCCTACTGACCTTGAATGTCTGCAACCTCGCCGTTGATGTCAGTAAACCAATAGAACAGTGGTTCTCCTCGTGGGCGATATCAGCCCCCTGGGGAGGTGATTCTGATTTCCAGGGGTGAGGGGGGGGGGGGGGGAGGGGAAGAAACGAAGAAAAGGGCGACAAGGGGACGAAAACGAGGAGCGGGGGCGATAACGAGGAGCGGGGGGGGGGGGGGATACGGGAGTTGGGGGGAACCAGCAATGAAGAGCAATTTGGGGACAAATACATGTCAATTGTCAGACATTGACTTCTTCAACAGCATGCTTAGATGGATTTGATGAACAGAAATGGGTTGTTTTGTTGTAGTTTTTTAGCACATTTGATAAAGAATGGTTTCTGCTTTATAATGAATCATCAGCATGCTGGTTGTCTTTTTTTTTTCCGGGAGATAGGGGGGGGGGGGGGAGGAAGTGGGCGATGAACGGAAATTTGGAGTCTAAGGGGCGATCGCATGAAAAAGATTGAGAACTATTGCTAAAGAAAGTGAAATCGAGCTGGGGGATACTTTAGAATAGAGGGGGATGTTCTAGGATATCCTAGACTATCAGGGGGGTTAAAATAGGATGGGGGATATTCCAGGATGTCACACCGGCACGTTAACAGCCACTTTATGCCTTTCACAGTTTTTTCGTTATCATACCTTGGGCTGGTTTTCTGCGTTCATCTCCTCCCAATTAAATAACATCAAATAACAGTGACCAGGAAAAGTGGAAATAGGCAGAAGGTATTTCACGGTTTAACTGTAACTGCAGAGACTTATGACATGCCATTTATAAATATATACAGTCTTTGTGGAAAAGCATAGACAGTAGTAAATGACCGGCAGGTTATGTTTTTAAGCCATTAAGAACAGCATGAGAGATAATGAATTGAAACAGGAAAGAAACATAAAAAGACAGCAAGAGGTCCAAAAAGGAAAGGAGAAGCTAAAATAAAAATACTGCTGGAACAACTACACTGACACATGTATACATAATTAAAAAGAAGTGAGGAAAAGAAAGAAGTGAACTCATGTGAACTGCTATTGTTGACAATCAGACAAAAAATGAGGAAAAGACAAACAGAGACAGAGATGAACATGTGAACTCGTGTTGTTGACAATGTTTTTGGTTAACGGGGACAAAAACACAACAACAACAAACAAATAAACAAAAAAAGAACAAAAAAGTGGCACGGGGACTCCAGCATACACTACCCTTCCTAGCACACCGAGTGTGCCGTTTGACCATGTAGTTGCGAGAGCACTTTTCCCATGACAAGGACGACCCTGAGCACGTATGTCTCTTATACGGTGCCCCTCAGGGTCAAGGATGTAGGTTCTAACCCGTATGTTTTGTCCGGCCTACATCCGACCTAACTCCACCCCAACTCTCAATTCCCTTAGCAACGTGTTATGGGAGGAAATCTTGCCAGACCCAAAGCATTAAAGGTCAGTTTAGGCAAAAACTGACCGTGCAAGCACCTTGGTCACGCCGGACCTTAACGTTGCATGGGAAGAGGAGCCAGTGACCACCCGAGTTTCCCCAAAGTGGCTGTTATGTACTTATAGACACAACGGGCCTATCTTATATACAGCATGGTTGCAGGTCGACAGAACTTGTTGGTTTTGGTCGAATCAATTTGGAGAGAATAATGTTGAATATTTAATCAATCCTTGCGTATATTTACTTCAGAACAAGTTTACATTAGTTAGATTAGTAAGCTTTAGGTTTCCATGGATTGAAAACATTGTTTGAACTATTAGAATTATCATTTTGACAAGAAATAGAAGTTTGCAAGACTCTTCCTTAATTTCCGCCACGTTATTAATGGCACCCCTACAAAGATATTGGTAATAACTTCCCTTGTTTGTTTGTTTTGTTTTTGTTTTTTACCACTGACAAAATATGTTTCAAAATAATTAGAGCCATGAGCCCAGATGAACTGTTTTCATGGTGTGTTTTGATTAAGTGGGATTTCTAATGTTATGAACACCCCTTCTCATGAAATGGTGATGTTTTCGATGTGTAAACGCAATGGTGGTGTTGTTGTTTTTTTACCTTTATTTTTTTTTTACTATTTGCCCCTCGTGTAATCGAAGCACGTGTCAAAATAACTTATGCCTAAGATCCCTTAGGCATTGGACTGAGTCTGTTTTTTGGAGTTTACGGGGACTTCGAGCACTAGTGAGATAGTGATACAATGTATAAGTTCAAGTCTGTCTCGTTGGTTGAATCAAAGATAGTCTGAGTCAAAATCGTCGCAACACAGACCTGACTCTGAGCTCTACTACTGTAAAACATTATCATGTCTCCTGCACTGAGCGCAACATTTAAAACGACACTAAAAGAACCAGCTCTGTACACCATACATTTACCTGCAGTGATATTTTCCTTTGTTTTTCTCTGATATTTTGTTAATTACAATGGCACTTCACCATAGAATAATACGAATTCAATTATAGTATACTTTCAGGTCTGTCGAAAATTTTCATTATTTTTCATTATAAACATCTTGTGTGTTACATGCTTGAAGAAAAGACTCACATAATGTTTAGGTACTTTTAGCACTGAGTCGCACACAAGACTTGAGGTAATGAAACGATAAGACTGTAACGAATGTGTCAGTTTCAATCCTTTAAATGGCCGCCTCCCTTCCCTCCCCCATAAAACAACAGCAACAAGAAAATCCAAAGGGTCACCCATAACCCATAAAGTGCATAATATTATGTTCGGACAGGGACAGGCGGTAGTGGAGTTCCCCAGCATATTAAACATGAGAATCTCTTACTAAGTAGTACGGCCTTGTTCTTACTGTTAACTCCTACATCCAGTTTTGTGAAGATCTAATTACACCTAAGAAAAGTGTGTGTGTGTATCCAAATAGTAAACCATGGTTAACAAAAGAATGCCTTGAAGCTATTGTTGACAAAAAAAGACTCCGAAAAAACTATAGTAAAAGCGGCCTCGCTAAAGTAAACAAACAAATTAAAAAGAGAATCAAAGTGTGTAAAAAAGAATACAAAGATAAAATTGAAGCAAGTTTTAAATCAAATGACATGTCATCTGTGTGGAAGGGAATGAAACAGGTTACGGGGTACGATTGTATGAAGAATAAAGTGAATGTTGTGAATGAAAGCGAATTTGCCAATGAATTGAATCAGTTCTACTGTCGCTTTGACAAACACGATTTCTCCAACCAACACCAGGAAATAAGAGACAGTTTTGATTTTGATAATGATGAATGTAATATTTGTTTTGATTATGATTGTCAAGAGTTAATCTTGTAATTGTCGTGCTGGGTCACGACTTGTTTTTTTTGTCACGGTTTCGTTGATTTTAACCAGCGGAAATGTCCTTGAACTGTTTTCGTGAACAGTTTGTTTTTGTAACGCTTTTTCTTAGAGATGGAAAGAAAGTGGGGCAAGATAGAATAAATGGATAAATTAGCAGTGACGGTGCAGTTCTCGACCCCGTGATTTTGATGAACTCTAACAGGGGTGAGAAAAGGGAGATAGTAAATTCGTACATAAAACGTAGAGGGCTTAGAGACTTTAGGAAGGGTTTTGACATGTTAAGTTGCAGCCGGCCGCACAGTATATAAGCGCAGCCATTCCTATGTTTGATCACTCCATGCAGAAATATCCATCTGTGCAGGCGGTCGGCGGGATTCTGCCAGAAGAATCAGAAGACTGTAATATTCATGTCTATGTCCTTTATAGACACTGAAATGAGACCATATGCTATTTGTGAAAATTATCCACTGCTGTTATCTACGGTTCCCTGATTTCTGATCAGGGACCAAGTGTAAGTGTCTGCCTGTTGATTCAACAATGAACGTGAAGCTGACCTTAATTTTCCAGTAGGAGTGCTACCGAAGAATGCAAGACTTCCATGTACATTAGCTTGCAACTAGATCTAGCATGAATGTCTGGTATACACATTTGTAAATTGAAATTGATGTGTCTGGATGGGGCTGGGGATTGCCAGCCCATCCTAGAGCAGATCTAGATCTAACTTAACTACGTCAGTTTGTATTGACGAGTTTGATCCTTTATAAGCGGTAGGCACATATAACTGAGTTAACATTGTCGTCTGAGACATTAGGATATTATTTGTTAGATAGTAGGCAGACTATATCTGAAAGATAGATAAGTAATAATTAAACTGTGAATGAGTCAGAATGATATAATCTTTTAGGAATCTAGAGGAGACTTCTAGTGATATATTATTGAATTTTCATTTGATGCTGCTGATGTTGTCTTTTTAGTATGTAAGAGCTAGACGAAATTTGTTAGGGATTTTAAAGCAAATAAATTTGTGGCCCTGCAGGTCCTTGATAAAACTTATTCGAATTGTTATTAGTATATGTGGCATGGTATGGAAGAGTAATTCCTAAAAACCTCTCGATATTTTAAATGCAGTCGTAACACCAACAATTCCATATAACCCAACTCGTAACAATGATGCTGTTGTGAAACAATTTAAATCTGTTAAGGAAAGAAAGGCATCTGGACCAGATAACATTGGAAGCAAAGTAGTGAGAACATGTGCTGAACAACTAGCAAAAATTTTTACTTTCATCTTCAACAAATCCTTTCAAAACCATTACATACCAAACATTTGGAGATTGTCAAAAATCTTACCTGTCCCCAAAAAACCAAAAATATCTGAAATGAACGACCTTCGCCCAGTTGCATTAACTTCCATTATCTTTAAATGCTTTGAAAAACTTGTTTTAACTGAACTAACGAAGGAGGTCAAACAAAATCTCGATCCTTTGCAATTTGCATACAAAGAAAACAGGAACACAGGAGACGCCTTATTGTTTTTATTGCATAACATCTACAGTCATTTAGACACTGGTAAAACCTGTGTTCGTGTGCTCCTAGTCGATTTTTCGTCTGCGTTTAATACCATACAACCGCACTTAATGTTTCAAAAGCTTACCAACCTACACGT
>OZ007580.1:38610928-38683428 GCA_963931925.1 Onchidella celtica | reverse complement strand
TGCTTCCTCTCTATATCTATTATATATTCCCGTTCATAGATTGTGATACCCAGCTAGCATCCTTACGTCAGTCGGGAGTGGATTTGTGTAGGATTTTCGTAACATTAGTAGGATTTCCATGGGGCGCATTCTCTACATCACACCAACGTCGGTGAGATATCGTAACCCAGCGCATCCACGTAGGAACGATGTCATTCCTAAGTGCAAAGTTGACGTCAGTCCTTTGTGTTGTTCCTCAGGCTTAGGCTACTGGCTGGACAGTTATTGGTGCAACAAAAAGAAAATGCCCATGTCTCTGGTCTGAGCTAGATTCCTTCCCCCCGAGAAATCACGAGTCGGCCGAGCTACTAACTAGCTTCAAGGGTGACAACTTCGGCATGTGATTAAGCTCAGTGGCCGGAACCTGGACTTTCTGTAAACTACAGGCCTTGGACTACGCGCTCAGTAATGATTATTTAATGACGTTCGGCCGGAACCACAGAGCGTTGCCCTCATTGTTGAACAATCCTGTCTCATATCCAAATCTTGTGTAATTTACTAAATAATAATTATCATTTTTGAACACCCTAAGAAAATCTGTGGGTTTACAACGAGGTTCAAGCCAAGTCAAAATGTGGGAAAAAGAAAAAGGTTGTATCGCGACCTGAGTTCTTGTTTGTCCCGTCTTCATTTTCTGAACAAATCAGAAACTTTGGCTGAGCGGAAGATGTATGACAAATACACACTTTGACACTAGTTTAACATGCGCTGGGACACACATCAAGCTGCTTCACATTTCCAATTTATTCTAACTCCTTACCGTAATACCCATGATACGTTTTACGTTGAACTTCTCAGTTGTGCGAAAAATGGAGTTGGAACTAACAAGAACAAAAGACGCGGTATGTGGCGAGGTCTCGCGTAAGAAATAAAACAGAAACGATACAATAAAACGCAAACGAAAAGAGAAGTTTCTGATGGACGTACCAGTCGCGCTGAATCAGGCACGGAGTAGCCAACAGTGAGCACATACTTAGATAGTTCACAGGCTGGGTTAGACAATGTCTCGCACATTGAAGTGTGTTTTTTTTCATTAAGTTCTGGTCATCACTGTAAATATGACACCAGATTATCAACCTTAGTTCACAAGTTGGGTCATACAAGGTCTCGCACATTCGAAGTGTGTGTGTTTTTTTTTCAGTACGTTCCGGTTATCACTGTAGACGTAACGCTGCATTACCAACCCTAGTTCACAAGTTGGGTCAGACAATGTCTCGCACATTGAAGAGAAGTGTGTTTTTTTTCCCACTAAGTTCTGGTCATCACTGTAGCTAATATAAGGCCGGATTACCAACTCTGGTTCACAAGTTGGGTCAGACAATGTCTCGCATACTGGGCGTTTTCTTTTTCATTAAGTTCTGGTCATCATTGTAGATGATAACGCCCGATAATCAACCCTTCTTTCTCCTGATCCCTTTCAAAGCTCGCAAGACAAACTCCCTTCCTCTCCCCCGAACAAAAAAGGCCAATCATCCTTAACCAAACTCTCTTTGGCTAATTCTCTTTCTTTTTCTCTTTCTCTCATACTTCATTCACACACACATCAACACCTCTACCTACATTTGCAAAGGCGGACAGTGAAAGAGAGATAGAAAAATATAGATACATAGAGACAGGGAGAAAGAGAGAGAGAGAGAAGAGAGACGGAAAATGGGAGAAGAAACGAGAGAGACAGACTAACAAAAAGAAAAGCACACAGTGAGGGCGAGAGAGAGAGGGAGAGAGAGAAAGAGATAGATGGAGAGAGAGTGGGAGAGAGATGGACAGAGAAGAAGAGAAGCATGCACTTAGAGAGAAAAATAGAAAGCAAGAGAGAGAGGGGGAGAGAGAGAGAAAGAGAGAGAGAGAGAGAGAGAGAGAGAGAGAGAGAGATGTCATTTTTGCTATTACTATTTATATAATTAAAATGATGTTGATTATCGTGAAGATTTCCCACAAGAATTCTCTAGAATGTCCATAATATAATGGCTGGCATTATCCTGTGACTAATTCATGGTTTTTAGCTGAATATTTTAGGTCTTTCTGTAGACAATAGCTGGACATTAATAACATTTGTTTACTAATGTCTCCGTGTGTTGGACTTATAATTCATTAATAATCCCACTCCCACCCCTATCAAAATGACGAAATATAGTGTCTAGCATAGAGCAACTTAACTGAATAAAGCAAATAACAGTATGCAAATATAGGCAGGGGAGAGAAGGGGGAAAGATATTTCATTTTATGTCAGGGCTTCTTCCCCATTAAGTTGTTTACTGTATTTCAGTTTCTAGTAGGAAGTCTATTGCAAGAATGGGTGAGAGAGGAGGTGTTTGGTGACAGAGAAAGAAAGAGACAGAGAAAGAGAGAGAGAAAGAAAGAAAGAAAGAGAGAGAGAGAGAGAGAACGAAAGAGACAGAGTGAGCGAAAGAGAGAGCGAGAGGGGGGGGGGGGGGAGAAAGAAGGGGTGAGTGAGTGACCAAGTGGTCAAATGTACACAACAGGATTTTTATTACGAACTAGTGGTCAATTTCCGATTAAAAAAATTGTTTTTTACCCGACTATGCCTCAAAGGCGGACGCCACACTGATCCAAGTCTGGCTTGACCCAGTGCTCGCGGTCTCTCTGCCCGCTATCTAACTGCTCTTGTCCGCAGCATCCGCCCCGGTCCGCTATTTTTATGGACAATGACATAAAACAATCCTTGCCTCTGTATACTTGTCCACAGCACCCGTTCCGCTCCGCTCCTCACCGCTAGAGAGGCAAAGAGAAATTTTTTCATACGTCATTTTCCGTAAAAATAGCGGAGCCGGTGCTGTGGACCAGACCACTAAGCCAAAACAGTGTTGACGCGCTCTGACTAGTGAGACAGTCTTGCTTCGACACTTTTGCCAATGTACGAGGTTCAGTTTAACCAGAGAGTATGTATAAAATGCAGAGATCTCACTTGTGCCAGATCGCGAAAGTAGGTCGCTGTGGTAAACAAGAATTGAAAGAGGCCGTCTTCACCAAAGATAGTGTGCACATCTGTTTACTGTGGTTTGTTGGTCTTTTTAGGCTGATTAAAACTATTTAGAGCCATGTGTAAGTTCTTACACCCCGCGCAAATGCCTAAACGAGTATAATTATTTGTTTACCGCAGCGACCTACTTTCTGCTCCATGCTAATAGAGGTTTCGCTGCGCCTCCCGTGTCTCGCAGTGGAACCAATGATGAAACCTCTCTGTACGTACATACTCTCTGGTTTAACTCCGTAGCTAAAAACTGAAACTGAACACTTAAAGTGAAGCAAGACTAACTGCACTCAGTGTCTCACCAGCTTTTTCATGGTAATTCCCCCCCGCCCCCAGATCGCTCCCCCCTTACGTTAAGTTAGGTGACACCAAAGGCATGGGGGTAGATGGAGACGCACCCGGTGGAGCGAAATTCCTACCTCGAGACTAAATGAACTTTCGTTGCTCATCCCAAGGGGAAAATCTAAGTAATGGTTTAAATGTGTTCGTTATGATCAACTTGAATGTAAAATAAACGGTTGTGACTCGCTGAATTATTTCAATGTGCACATTCCTTGTAAAATACCGTTTTTTGGTATATTTTGTTATGTGCAGCACTCCTGTGTTTCGTTCTTTTGAGAATTTCATTTATTTTTAATTTGGCATAATTATGCATATAAAAATCATCCTTTTGGCTATGTGAACGAATCAAATATTCATTCCCTCGCGCATCTACCATTTTCTTATAAGATTAAATAAAATTTACACAAAATGGTGCAACATTTGAAATGGCCACGCTGGTTATTTGATTGAAATTTATATTGAAACTTGTATGTAAGTAAGTGCATACAATTATTTATAGATGCAATACTGTTAGAAGAAATTCATCAAGTTTTATGATTAGGTTAATTTGTTTTTGCAGTCTTTATCATTCTTTCTTCACATAGTTTTCTAAGATGATGATTTTATACCATTGTGTGATGGAGCATAAGAAAAAGAGTTATTTGCTCATTTTACAAACACATCAAGTTGGTAACTGCTCGTTGGCCTAAAACATTCAAACCTTGTCACATAAACAATCATCATTTAGCATAATGTATATTGTCAGGTCAGAAAAATCTGCTACTGGTAAC
Organism: Onchidella celtica; assembly: GCA_963931925.1. Lineage (NCBI taxonomy): Eukaryota > Metazoa > Mollusca > Gastropoda > Systellommatophora > Onchidiidae > Onchidella > Onchidella celtica. The sequence continues at coordinate 38,679,285 of OZ007580.1, read as the reverse complement.
ATGTAATCCATTACCACCTGTTTCATGAACTGGTACGCTAGCATGGTATCAGTGGGCGTGCACCTGTCGGTGCAAACGGCCAGGGCGGAGGAGGTTTCATCTAACCCAACGGCCACATGCTAGGGCACAATGTGACCCTCAGTACTTGAGTCCTTCATATTGGCCCCCGGTAGCGGTGTGGTCATAGGCTTGTTTGCCTAAATCACAGACGAAGAATTGAGCAAACTTCCCGGACGCAGCTTCGAAGCTGGCGGCAGCAGGCCAGTGGTTGATTGATAGGGCAGATGGCAATATACCGTCACTCTGGCCTGGATATCGTGACACAGAGCATCCACCAGTATTGGTGTTCTTTGGTTTGGGTCTTTCACCCTAGTCAGTTGGGACTGCGAGGCTGTGGAGTAGCCTACAGGCAGCCGGTCAGGCAATATGACTGTCCCTCTGGAATAACCCTGCACCTGGATACATTTCCAGTCGTCTTGACCCTGTCTTGCCACTTGGATAAGTTGTGTCCAGGCGAGAGAGTGAGTCTGATGTTTGCGCAGCTCTTTCTCACTAAAAACAAATTCTTTGCGCCAGTCTTAACACTCACCTCGTCTTCTTTCATCTTTGTCTCGTCTTCTTTCCTCTCAAAATTCCAACGGCGATGGGCGAGTGCGGTGGCAGCAGGTTTGGATAGACTGGAAGCTGTTAGCACAGACCTACACGTTGGTGGCTGTGGGCTATGGTCGCTTCATCGTCGATTGAAGTGGAGGCGTGGGGAGGCAGCACCCACAGTAGCTGAGCAGCCTTATTTAAGGATAGCACTCCTCACCTCAACTGAGGAAGGGGCTAGAAAAGGTGCCCTAAAGAAAGCCCACTTCACATCACCCTGACTGGTATACCGCGACCAGTGGGGATCCCTTTTTGCGGTCGAAACAAAAAGAAATTCAGCTTACTCAGGCTAGGAGCCTGGAATATACGCACACTACAGGACAACTCAAACAACCCGGAAAGACGCACTGCACTTATTGCCATTGAGCTCAGCAGGTACAACCTGGACATAGTGGCACTCAGTGAGACCAGACTCCCTGATAGTGGCCAACTCAAAGAGCTCAGTGGTGGATACACCTTCTTCTGGAAAGGCAAGGGTGCAGTCGAACCGAGACAGCATGGTGTTGGGTTTGCAATTAAAAATGACCTTGTCAGAAACTTGCAGTCCATGCCAATTGAAATAAATGACAGGCTAATGACACTCAGGATCCCAGTTGGGAAAAGCCAGTCAGCCACCCTCATTAGCGCATATGCGCACACCATGACAAACCCAGATGAAGCCAAAGACAAGTTCTATTCTGATCTAGAATCTGTCATATGCTCTGTCCCGGCAGCTGATAAGCTGATTCTCTTGGGGGACTTCAATGATAGGGTTGGCTCCGAAATCTCAGCGTGGCCAAATGTTTTGGGCCCTCATGGAGTTGGTTCATGCAATAACAATGGGTTGCGCTTACCTACTTTGTGCGCTGAATTTGACCTGTTCATTACCAACACAGATTTTAGTCTCCCCGTGAGAAACAGAACGTCATAGATGCATCCCCGCTCAAAGCATTGGCATCTCATAGACTATGTCATTGTGAGGAAGACTGACAGAAAGGATGTCCTTGTAACAAAGGCGATGTGTGGTGCCGAGTGTGGAACTGACCACAGACTCATTGTTTGCAAGCTCAGACTAACATTGAGGCGCAATAGACGCCCTCAAGGGAAAGCGCCACCTAAACGCCTAAATGTTTCAAAACTCTGCTCGACTGAGAAACAGAGCGAGCTCTCATCAGAACTCTCCTCAAAATTGGATTGCGTGACTTTTGACCCTGAGAACATTGAACAGAGCTGGACTGACCTAAATACGACTGTACACTCTTGCGCCAGCAGGACAGTTGGTTTTCCTGTCCGCAAGCAACAGGACTGGTTCAATGATAATGATAATGAAATCAAAGTGCTCATCAAAGAAAAAAATAGTCTCATCCAAGCTCACTGCAGTGACCCCTCTTCCACAGCAAAAGCTGATGCACTGCGTGCATGTAAGGGTGTACTCCAGAAGAAGCTGAGGAAAATGAAAAATGACTGGCTTGAAGAGCGAGTAAGAGAAACTCAGAAATATGCCGACACAAAGAACACTAGAAAGTTCTTTGAGAGCCTCAGAGCTGTGTTTGGACCATCCCGCTCTGGCACTACGCCACTTCTTGCGTCAGATGGTTCAACACGCATTGTTGAATTGAATGCCATAATTCAGCGTTGGGCAGAACATTTCGGAGGTGTGCTAAATCGGCCATCAAATATAAATACTGAGTCCATTGACCGCCTCCCTCAGACTCCTATTAATGCAGCTCTTGCCAAGCCATTCACAGCAAATGAGACCCGAACTGCCACAAATCAGATGTCCTTTAACAAATCACCAGGCGTGGATTCAATTCCTGCTGAGGTGTATGTCTTCGGTGGAGAAAAGCTTATTGAAAGGTTGACCGAGTTGTTCAATCATATGTTGAAAGCAGGGAAGCTGCCACAGGACTTCAAAGATGCTTCAGTCATCCATCTGTACAAAAACAAAGGGGACAGCCAAGTCTGTGACAACCATCGGGGAATCTCTCTACTTTCAATTGCTGGCAAAATATTGGCAAGAATGCTTCTGAATCGCCTTCTTGATCACCTCTCGTCAAATGACTTGCTTCCCGAGAGCCAATGTGGCTTTCGTAAAGAGAGGGGAACGGCGGATAAGATTTTTGCTGCCAGACAGATTCAGGAAAAATGCATGGAACAAAATAAAGCGCTGTATATCACATTTGTTGACCTCACAAAAGCCTTTGACACAGTGTGTCGTGAAGGCCTCTGGAAAATCTTGGCGAAGTTTGGGTGTCCACCCGAATTCATCACAATAGTGCGCCAGTTTCATGATGGCATGCAAGCTGCAGTCAAAAGCAACGGCAGTGTTTCAGAGCCCTTTGCTGTCACAAATGGGGTAAAACAGGTTTGTGTCTTAGCCCCAACTCTGTTCAGCATCATGTTCTCTGCAATGCTACAAGAAGCCTTTAGCTCTCCTCCTCAAGGGGTAAGCATCAAGTAACGAACTGATGGCAGTCTATTCAACCTCAGGAGACTTCAGGCAAAAACCAAAACCAAAAGTACTCAAGTCTGAGACCTACTATTTGCTGATGATTGTGCACTTCTGGCACACGATGAGGATAGCATGCAAAACTGTGTTGATAAGTTCTCTAGCGCCTGTGACAACTTTGGCCTCACAATAAGCACAAAGAAGACGGAAGTGCTCCATCAGCCTACTCCAGACGACAAGTATCCTGTGACCCCAAATATCAAAGTCCGTGACAGTCTTCTGAAGGTGTCGGAGAACTTCACCTATCTTGGCAGTACACTGTCTTCCGCGGCTCGTGTTGATACTGAAATTCTCTCAAGAATCAGCAAAGCCAGCTCTGCATTTGGCAGGCTTCGAAAGAGAGTATGGGATGTCGCCGGCATTCGCACAGACACTAAGCTGAAAGTGTACAATGCTGTGGTCCTTCCCACCCTACTCTATGGGGCTGAAACCTGGACAGTGTACCAATCGCATGCCAGAAAGCTAAATCACTTTCATCTGGCCTGCCTTAGAAAGATCCTAAGGATCAAATGGCAGGATAAAATTCCAGACACTGAGGTCCTCAATCGTGCCAAGGAATTGAGCATCTTCTGCCACCTGAAAAAAATTCAGCTACGTTGGGCAGGACATGTTGTCAGAATGCCCGACTCCAGACTCCCTAAGCAAATCTTCTTCTCTGAGCTCTCTGTCGCGATGTGGGTTACATGGGGATATTTCGACTGACACTCTTTCGAGGTCCGCTCCCACAATCGACGAACACACAAAAATAAATACTTGCACTCTAGAAACTAAATAAATCAATTGCTTTCAATTTTAGCAGAACTGTAGAGCAGTTTAATTACAGGAATTAATGTAACAAATATAATTATAAATATATATATCAATATGGAACTACAGCTTTTATAAAGACTAACGAATTCAATCTAACTACTTGCAGGTCATATGAGTTATATGGCAAATAGAATCCGCGCACGTGGCGACGGATATAACAGTTTAAATTCTATTAATTCAATGAGACATGTTATGATGTGGACATTTCCTCTAGACACGCCATGGAGAATGCTTGTACAACCATGCGTTGTCTGGCGGTAGCTCTGAAACTGTCTTCAAAAGTAAGTAGAACGGTTCACTTTCATCATTACAAATTAGTATAGACTCTCATCATGCGGCCCTCACTGGGAGTGAGAGCGCTGGATGTAAACGCTGTGGGTTTATATCAAACCAAGTAGCTTAGGCTCTGGAGCTTTAAATCAGGCCCCTCACAATGGACTGCTCAACTGCGTCTCTATGTCTCTCATCTGGCTGAGGACTATCGCCGTCCACCTCGTAAATGGATTTTCTACATGTGGCCCAGAACTAAGTTCTGTATGGCCTTAAATACTGGACTGCATCTGCAGCTTACCGTCTAATTCCTGGATTGTGATTGGTGCAACCACTTCTAGCTCAGCTGCCGAACTGAGTTATTTTAAGTAACAGCCCTACGCAACGACCTTGGGTCGACATCAAAGGTCGAATTACTTCAATACAATATAATATAAATTTTATAGCAATAAATTCTTAACATGTTCAAAACCCCGAGCTTTTACTCTGGATCACGGTTTTTCTGTACGTCAACAGACGTCTCAATAACATTTAATTCCTACTCACCCCTTCCGTCTTTACTACCCCTAGTTCAAAACACGATATATAAAAAGTGCTCAGTCATGCACACCTACGCTGTCCCTCTATCCTTCCCCACCTTCTGTCTATCTATCAGGGAAAAAACTGTTCAAAACACATTGTTTACGAGACCAGCTCAAGGCCAAGTTATGCTGGCTCGTACAATAATTACGTTTCTAAAAATTACTTACTGCTCTCGCAAAAATTTACTCTTATGAATTAAATCTGCTCTTGACACTCTCCAATGGAACGAGGAATGTTGGGGCCCCAAAGAGACGTTACAAAGACACTCTCAAGCCATCACTGAAGGCCTTTGCCATTGATGTGAGTGAGTGGGAAAAGCTCTCGCTTGATCGTGCAAATTGGAGGGCGGCCCTTACCAGAGGCAGCAAAGCATGGGAAGCTGACAGAGTCCAGCAGGCTATCAAAAAAAGAGAACGGCGCAAGAAAAGGCCCAGTGGTACTGAACCAACGGAGCACTCTTGTCATTTATGCGGAAGGGTCTGCAGGGCAAAAATAGGACTTATCAGTCACATGAGAAGCCATAAGTCATGAAAGAACAGTCTTTCCATTCTGTCCTATGTGTCCTTTAGTTCTCTTTATTGTCCATGTGTTGAAATTCTCAACAATTTCTGTTCTTTATTCCTCTGGTGTTGTTAAGGTCATCATCATACCTGATGGACGAACTATTATTATTATATTATATTGAAACTTGTGTGCAATAATACAACAACAACAACAGATTCTCCCTCAGGGTGCGAAAAGTAAAGCCAAGCCAGATTTATCATTTTATATAAAAATAAATACACAATTTACGCAATGATGTGCAACATTTGAAATGACAACATTGATTATTTGTGATTAAAATCTATGTTTCAACTTACACGCAAAAAAAAACCAACCCCAAACAAATCCAGATTTCCCCCTTGGGATGCCACACGGAATAACAAGTTACAGCTTTGGTCCCAGCGCTACACGATTTACTGTTAGATCAGAGCCAGTCTGAACATGACAGGAGAAGTGGCGAGATGGTGAGGATGATGACGTAACACCACGATTAGCTAACATTTCACACGCAGATGCTGAACTTGGACAACCGGGGGTACTTTCATGGTAGAAATCTGGGCTCTAGCCAGTGAATGCCGAGTTGAATAATAATAATAATAATGCAAAGGTTAATGCTAGAGGTTCACTCGCCGATTTTGGTCTGCCAACTCGTTGGCCGTTGGATGGTGATGTCACGACGCCGAGTTTCAATGGGATCTAACTGGTCTACTCCTGAGTGAGCGAGAGAGAATGGGAGACACAGAGAGAGAGAGACGGGAGAAGGAGGGAGATAAAGAGAAAATGAGATCTGGAGACAAAGGCCGATGGAGATAGAGGGTGAGGGGGAGAGAGAGAGAACGAGAGAGAGACAGAAAAAAAAAGAGAGAAAGAGACAAAGAGAGAGGGAGAGAGGGGGGAGAGAAATAACGCAACAGCAATAGACAGAGAGAGGGGAAGAGGAAGTCAGTGAGTGAGAGACAGACAGACAGACGAAGAAAAAGGAGCAGATACAGAGAAAGACAGAGGAGAGAGAGAGGCAGAGGAAAAAGAGAGAGAGAGAGAGAGAGAGAGAGAGAGAGAGAGGCAGAGGAAGAAAGAGAGAGAAAGGGAAAGACAGTATATCGTTTACCAGGGTGCTTGACAAGGTGATTAACCCATATTTAGGTAATTATTCTCACTCTGTGCAATTTTCTCTTTGTTTTTGCAAGGGCAAGAAATTGCCCCAGATAAACATCGCAGTAGGGGTATTTTCCAATCCTACCATCATGACTTTTTAGCAAACAATAATGGAAAGACAAAAGAAATCTTTCAAACTCGGGTATTTGTAATGAATTCAGTAAATAATTGACAACAAAACTGGTTGGAAGACTTCCTGGTTTTGCGACAGACAGACAGAAATTCACGAAATATCATAAAAACGACAGAAAAACTGTGGGGTCGCAGCAGGGCTATAAGCAAAGTCAATCTTGGGCAAAAAGAAAAGGTCGTAAGTTGCAAAGCCCCGCGTGCCGAAAATTTGTGTATTTTCTGTCTTCTCTTTAGTTTGCTTTGTATTGTTTGGGTTTTATTTCTCACGCGGGGCTTTGCAACATACAACCTTTTCTTTTTGCCCAATTTTGACAGACAGACAGACAGATACGTTTCGAAATGCAGTAAAGTCTCAAATTAATGCTGTGTAATACTTTTTTTTCAATCCGTTGTCAATTCGGCCCCTTAGAGCGTCAAGGCTGTATCTCCACGCTTTGGCTGAATTGAGTTACACACCACACAACATTTCTACATGCCTTCTCCGTTGTGTGTCAAAATATCAAGCCGTTACTTTGTGTAATGCGTAAGTATTTCTAAAGTATTTCTAAAAAGAAAAAACAGCCGTACCAGTGTAAGCTATATATGGGCACTTGAAACTTCAGTCATCAATTTGTCAGAAGTTGACGGAAGGGAGTCGAGTTAGAACCTTGTCATTCTAAGGCCCCGCTTGCACTATGTTAAAATAAACCACCCGTTCAATGCAAGCAATCTTTCGCATGGCGTGCACCACGGTAAACTTTTTGCAAGCAAGCAAAAATCTGCGTTTGCACGCCGTGCAGCAGGCGAAACAGGATAGTGCGCTGGGCCTAAGGGGACGGATTACAAACTGGTATGTAGCCAGTCAGATAGACCTAACTCACCCCCCCCCCCCTTCCCCAATCCCCCACCACGCTCTCCCCTTCCTTTCTAAAAAAATGGCGGGATTCAGTCGTTAGGGTCAACAAAACAAACTAATTAATAATAATGGATGGCATTTATATAGCGCATATCCATTAAAAATGTTCTATGAGCTTTACAGAAAATCTTGTTCTCTCGATTTGCATCTCTCTCACTCACTCTTTCTTTCTCTCACCTCTCTCTCTCTCTCTCTCTCTCCCTCACTCTCTCTACCTCTCTCTATCTCAGAGCAAATTGTAACTCAGCCTGTTAGGCGCAGTTCACAACTCACAACTTGTATTCTAAAGTATTATAATAATATCTGAGGAATATATATTAATATTTATATAATAATGAATTACAATTTTTTGGTGGTGATTGGGCGGGGGGGGGGGGATAAATTTAAAATAGACATTTGCTGTTTACTGGTCATCATACCCCAGAAACAGGACACTGAGACGAATCATGTTGCCAAATTCCGTCCGTCGATGTGCGCGCGTATCATCCATGTCAACAATGCAACAATGTGAGCCATGCCCATTCATAATTGAATGAAAATGTCTAGTACTCACCGTATTTATGTGCGCAATCTGTGGATATAGCGGGGAGGTGGAATGGGTCGTGTCGGTATTCTGTATCTCTAGAGTGTTTTTCCCGAAAAAAAAAATATCCTTCATCAATAATTAACTGCAATACATCCAGTTAAATCGGCGTAACTCACTTCTACCCACCTCCCTGTCTCAAAAAAAAAAAAAATATATGGACTGACCGAGTTGTCAGACAAAACAACCAAACAGACATTTGCAGTTTACTTGAAGCTACACAAATGTAATTAGTGTTTCTAAAAAAATACAACTCGCCTTGTATTGTTTTTTTAATATCTCTACTAATAACCGACTGCCGCACACCAAGTTTAATTGACCTAAGCCATGCCTGCCTCCCCCTTCTTCAAAAAATGGACTGACCGCGTCGTGAGAGAGAAAACAAACAAATTAACAGACAGCACACTGGCTGTTTACTTGGAAGCCAGACAGTGTAATTAATATTCCAGAAAATTCGACTCATTTGTCTAGTAAAACTTCCATCAGGAAAAAATATCCGTTCACGATTCGATTGTACCCATCACAAAACGTCCGAAAATCTTGCACTTAGACAAAATTAACTGTTAGGGCTGCGGTGACACTGGCTGTGTTTTTCAGTGTCGCGATTCCAGGCTCGGACATCACAACTTCTCGCTGGAATCGACATCGACACCGACCCCAATGACGTCACGGCACTTTGATGAAAGATTCTGACACAGGAGTCGAGTCTGACCCCGACACTGACCCGAGTAGTGACGTCACAACAGGAGTGTTGATTCCGAGACTGACCCCGAGAAGTTGCATGATGCAAGCTAGCTGTGTCCTGTCTCATGCAGGGAACTGGTAAGACACCGCAGAGTCGGGAAGACCCAGAAATCTTTCTCGAAATTTTAAAAATGTTTAAAATATAATGTTTACACACATTGAATGTTATTTAGGAAGTGATAAAGAGAAGGAAGACCAGAGAGCCGCTGCAATGACGCCATTAATACCGTTACCGGCGCCACACTCTGGATTCGGAAAGTGAAGGTCGGTATCGAAGGAGTCGACTCTGGAGGCGGAACCGTGCCCAGCACTGTAAATCCTATCCCGTCCTTTACTTGACGGATATATAACATGTGGACTGTCTCAACCCCGTACAGTTTCTGACAGGAGCATAAACAACATATACATATCTAGAGTTTCACTTGTCAGTTTTGATAGAGTCTGTACAGCTTCAGGGCAGTGTGAATCAAATCAGGACGCCACAGTAGAGGCGTAGCGCTCCCGGGGGGGGGGGGGGGTGGCCACGGGCGAAAAATTCTTGGGGGTGCAAACTTTTAAAAGAAAAATGTTAAAATAGTAAATAGAGCACCCCCCCCCCCCACACACACACACAGACAGAAAATATCCCAATGTTCGAACGTATATTTGAGGTCTTTATTTTAGGAGGTTCGCTGCCCTTGGCATTTACACCTCACTTTACTTGTTTTATTATTTCTTGTTCTGGCGGGGGGGGGGGGGGGGGGGGAATGATATGGATAAATTTTAATCTATTAATTTCAATTTTGCCCGGGCAGCGGCCTTTCGGCCTGCTCTTTACGATTTCCAACTGCCAAGGTATCTTTAACGTGCGCAACGTGCACACGGGCCCTCCGAAATTTTTCGTCCTTATCCGAGAAGACTAGGTACTCGATCCTAACCCCCAATAGGACCAGGGACTTGAAAATATGAGAAAAATCCAATTTCCAAGAACTACTCGATCCTATCCCCCAATAGGACCAGGGACTTGAAAATATGAGAAAAATCCACTTTCCAACATGCCTGCACTGCCCGGGTTTAGAACCCGGGACCCTTGGCATGAGAGGCGAGCACCTTGCCTCTAGACCACCTTGTTCGAACGTCCGACCAACACAGTTATTAAACATGACGAGATACCTACACGACGCCAAGCGATATCAATACACGGGTGTACTCACCAATAGGATGCAACTGGTCGATTGGTGAGTGAGAGAGAAAATGAGATAGAGAAAGTGAGACCGAGAGACAAAGAGAGATGGAGAAAGAGAGTGAGGAGGGGGGAGAGAGAAAGAGAGAGAGACGGAGAGAGACAAAGGAAGAGAGATAGAGAAAGAGACAGGGGAAGAGAAATAAAGCGAGAGAGACAGCAAGAAAGAGAGGGGGAGAGGAAGAAAGAGATTTCGAGAGAGAAAGAGTGTGTGAGAGAGGGGCTGAGAGAGAGAGAGAGAGAGAGAGAGAGAGAGAGAGAGAGAGAGAGAGAGAGAGGGGAGGGGAGGGTAGGGAGTATAATTATCATTTACCAGTGTGCCTGAAAAGGTATTAAGTAATTATTCTCATACTTGCCCTGCCCAGGTTGCTGGCAGCCCACGCTACGTCACTGCTGTACAGGATCTGGGGAGAACAGGTTAAAACTGGCTTGTGTTATTATTTGAATGTTTCATTTGAAGTTAATTGGGAACCGGAAGAGAATGTTTTTCCAGAGGTGATTACCAAAGGCAATTCATATGTATTCGGGGTGGAGGACCGGGCAGACAACTGCGGCTGGATTATTTCACGTGTCATGGAAAGTTATCGCTCCTAGAGGTCATCCGTAAAGTACATATTTTTTTTATTCATTCATCTATATTACATTCCTTCGAACGGTGATGGTGATGGTGTGTACATACATAGGATATAAACGAAGTGAAATACTGAGTTAAAAAGAGTTATCATTCCTTCTTGCCTCAGTTACTCTTTCAACCTCTACCTCAGTTCTTGTGTGTTGTACCTTCATTTTCTGAACAAGAATGTAGAAGAGGTACATGATAAATTCACATTTTGACACTAGTTTAAAATGAGTTCTGGCACTTATCAAAGCTGTTTCACAGCTCCGATTTATTCTAACCTCTTGATCATTATACTAAAACCGCAAAAGTTTTAACGTCAAATTTCTCAGTGGTGCAAAATGTGCAGCTGGAATAAAGAAGAAAAGCGTACGCAAGCTTCCCCAGACAATCTCCCCTTTCCTTCCCCCCTCCCCCCTTACACACACACACCTTTTCCATCAGTGTACGCTTTTCATACGAAGAGATCAAACACCCTCCTCCGCCCCGCCCCCCCCCCCGTCCCCTACTGAGCGTGCGTACCTTGTGGATGGTCCTGAATGAAATACAATAATCTGGAGGCTTCACAAAAACTAGTCAACAATCACATAAATACAACATCAGTCGTGCCTTAGTGCTGCAGAATGAAAGAATGGCTTAACTGTAATTTTTTGCTGTTTTTTTCCTGTTGGGAAAATTGGGTTTGAATTTTTTCTTCACTTAAGTTTGCTTTGATGAATAGAAGGTTGAGAGAAAATACCAAAAATAATCACAATATTAAATTTCTCCGGAGAGATTTGGACCTTTATAGTCAACTGAAAGATTGGAAAGTCTTGTACAAGTTAATCGTATTGTCTGACTGTTAGACTACTGTTTTATAATGGCCAATTTAATTGCATACAGCCCTACACTAATAAGCCAGACATTTTATAATGCAAAGAGTCCAATAAAGTTGCAGTATATCAAATTTACAACCTGACATAAAAAGACCTCATTTCTGAGAAACGGAAATTACATCCAACCCACATCAACAGTTATTTGAGTTCCTTCCTGTCCCTTCGCCAACACAAACTGTTTTGCTCTCAGTTTAACAAAGACAAAACTTAATTAAAACATTGATGTAACTATTGGAAATGCTTCAGTGGGGACAGTTAGCCATTATTTTGAGACATTCGTTCTTGTTTGCTCTATCTGAATTTTCTGGAAAAACAACGAAAACAAAACAGCAGATCTTTTACTATGTAGGAAGGATATAACAAATGCACACCTCCACACTTGTTTAACATACGTTGTGGCACTTATCAAGCTGTTTCACAGTTCCGATTTATTCTAACTCCTTGTCAAAATGCTAAACCAGCGAACGTTTAACGTGCAAAAAGTAGAACTGGAACACACGCCGATTAAGTTCCCGATTTAGATAATACTGTTGTTTCGTTGTTTTGATAGATAAGAAGTAAAGAGTATTTTCCATGGCAGGCAACAAAAAGTAAGCCTAGACGCATTTTTACTGTTCTTCTCAAAGTAAGCGTGAAATTTAAAAAAGAACAAAAAACAAATCAATCGAACCAGTTGTATAACGGTGTTCCATAGTTTTCACCATAATAAGAATGTTCTTACAAGTATTTACGCCCCCCCCCCCCCAAGCCTTTTGCGCGAACGATAGGTATTAAAAATCATTTGTAACTCCAAAGCCCGCGTGCCGAAATATTCCTAACAACAGCCTTAATTGATTATTCTTTCAGATTTTGTTTTTTTTTTTCCTCCTGCATTTTTTTTTTATTGAAAGGGAAGGGGGGGGGGGGTAGGGTTAGGGATTCGATAAGATTTAGGGTTGAAGATAAGGACGTGGTTAGGGATAGGTACGTACACGTTAGTGCCCCTACCGCAAAACACTTAGGGTGCATGCGTATTTATAACACCGGCCTAACAGTAAAGCATTGGAGCTGAGCATCACTGCCTTGCTGGACTTGTCCATAGCATCCGCTCCCCTATTTTTACGGAAAATGGCGTATGAAAAACTCTTTAGCCTCTATAGCCCAGAGGAGCGGAGAGGAACGGATGCTGTGGACAAGTATGCAGAGGCAAAGAGTGTTTTACTGTTTCATACGCCATGTTCCATTAAAAAAAAACGAAGATCTTGTTTTTTAACAGTATTAACTACTTAATTCATGGATAAGACAAATCTGGGATATTACACAACTGTTAGTGCTACCGCTATCATGTGAGCGGGACATTGCCTCTAAAGCTCTAGAACATCATTGCTTAATGCATTACCTGAACATTATTACCTCTGTAATTCGACAATTATATAAGTCAGTTACCCATATAACTTCAAAGCGACAATACCTCTATAGAACATCACAGCCTCTGTATTTCTTGATTATTTTTACTTTTATAGTTCACAAAGATACAGGTGTATTATCTCAATGATTTTAGAGTTACAATATCAATGCTAGTCTAGAACATCATTGCCTGTGTATTTCTTTCATCTGAACATTAGTAGCTCCAGTAGTTCAATCACGTACAGCACCTCTGTAATTTAAGAACAACAACATTCATATCCCTAGAAATAGAACAGCATTCCCTCAAAGGACAAAGAACTCCATCATTTCTATGGCTTTGCAATGGCACTGGCGTTTCATAACTGAAAATACTTTTCACATTATCTGAAATCAGTTTTGTTTTTAATTTCTTTGAGAATCACTCTTGGATCTGAAATAATTGAGTTTGCATTTATCTATTTATTTATTTATTTATTTATTTATTCATTACTTCGTTCATACGTTCTTTGATTCGTTCATTCATTCATACATTGATTCACTCAGTTAGTTAGTTAGTTAGTCAGCCAGTTGTGGAGTTAGTTAATTAGTTAGCTGGTAGGCTGGCTTGTTAATTGGTTAGTTGGTTAGTTAGTTGATTAGTAAGTAAGTAAGATACTCAGTTTGTTTGTTAGTCAGTCAGGTATTTAGACAGCCAGTTAGTTAGTCAGTAAGTTAGTTAGTTAGAGAGAATTTCGTCTGCTATTATTTATGTTTTGCTTTCACTTTACTTTACCAACTATTCTGTCCCACAAAATAATAAAAAGCATTTCTCAGAACATTCTGGCCACGGAAAAAGTCAAGAGATTATGAAGCAGTAAAATCTCTAAGAAACCCTGACATAACAGCAGCCAACACACGTTAATGTAATTATGAATACTCCTATGGCAACGTAACACCCGGAAGACCTCAGATAGAAACAAATGAGAAATCAGGGGTGAAAGGCTGGCAGAGAAATGGTACAGAAACAGTCAGTTTCCTTTAAAATGAAACCTTAGAAAATCCTGTAGCTTGACAGATGAAGCAACGTTGTCTCACTGGTGTATGGTTTGTGTACGGCTTCGTAAAGTCACCTTTCAGAATGCCCGCCTTGATGAGTTCTGTTTTGTTTTCACTGACAAAATTAGATCATTGGCCGTACGTGACACGTGTCAGATTGTCAGTAAATGACTCCGACAGGAAACGGTGTCGAAAAAGTTTAATCTTCAAGTTGAAAATCCACAGTTTACGAGCTTAGTTCTTGTTTCTTCCAACTCTACTTTTGCACAACTGAGAAATTCGGCAATTAACGTTTGTGGCTTTAGTTGATAAGGAGTTGGAAGAAATCGGAACTGTGAAACAGCTTGATAAGTGCCACAACGCAAAGAAGTGACCATGTGTGCATTTGTTATTATCTCTTATACATGCTAAAAGATCACCGTACCAAGGCAATACCATTTTGTCTTGGTTTAAGTGTGGGCGACGCGGTGGTCTGGGGGCATCTGCATGTGTGCACTTACGCGGTTTCATGGTAGAGCCGACAATATGGGTCGTTCTGTCGTGCGAGGGAAGATTCTGAGGACCAAACGAGAGCCAGTAGGAAGGAGATATCGGGGAGAGGCCCACTTCGTGCTAACTTGGTCAGAAGATGGAATTACTGGGGGAGACAATGAAAGATCGAAGGGCATTAACCTGACCCTCCTCATGCCAAACGCTGATTAATATTGTCAAGAGAGATCACTGAGATGGTCCTTTGTTACCTGGTATAATGGAATTTATTGACCACCCATCTGGGAGCCAAGGGGATAAACTCCCAGTCACTGGATCGTCTCCTCTTCCTACCCAGAGGACTAGAGATTCATTTTCAATGTCAGTGACAGAAGAAAGAGAGATCAGAAGGAAAGAAAGAGAGAGAAGTGAGAAAGAGAAAAAGAGAGAGGAGGCCCACGTACACATAGGAAGAGAGAGAGAGAGTGACAGAGCGAGAGAAGGAGAAAGAGCGAGAGAGGAGAGAGAGGAAAAAAAACAGAGACAGAGAGAGAAAGACACATATTCAGACGGAGAGAGAAAGCTAGAGGGAGAGAAAGACGGCTAAAGGGAAGAGAGAGAGATAGCTAGCTGGAAGAGAGAGAAAGGGAGAGAGAGAGGGGGGGGGGGTGTTCATAGCTTTCACTTTCCTTGCTCTTAATTTTTCCTTCTCTGTCGTCTCTTTTTGTGTTCTCTTTCCTTTCATTATCTACTCTTCCCCCCCCCCCGGTTATTCGCTGGTCTAAAGCCGTGTTTTCATGTGTACGGAAACGGAAACGGCAACGGAAACGACAAAACCCCTTCAAATAGTGAAACAGAAAGAATATTTTCCTTTGTACGTGAACGGGGTATCCGTACACATGGAAACACAGCTTAATCTACTGATGTGCAAAATTTTTACCTGGTGGATCACGTCAGTGTCAGTCAGACCTGTGTAAAATGGGACGCATTTTAAACTCCAGGGTGCTGTCCGTGAGGGGTAACACAATAATTATGCTGTACAGCCCACATGCCCTTAATTTTTTTGTATACTCATAGAGTGTGTATGTAGATGTACATCCATACTCCCTGGTATACTATAATTATACTTGCTATGAATGAAGTAATGTACAATAAAATTATGTTTTAAAAACGACAAAAAATACAATTAGAACAAAACTAACCAAAGAATGTCAGGATTTGACTGGCACAATAAACATGAGAGAGGGGGGGGGGGGAATGGAGAGAGAGGAAGACGGAGAGTGAAGAGAGAGAGAGAGAGAGAGAGAGAGAGGAGAAAAGAGAGTCAATGCAGGAGGTGTCTCTCTCAGCCAGCTGAGTCAAGACAGTTATGACGCGCTCGAACTGGCTAGACAGAGTGGTTCCAGTGTCGCCAGTGGGCGAGGTCCAATTAAGTTCCTTAGTTCACATCTTAGACTGAAACCGAGACCAGACCAGAACTTGACTCCTGCGCCAGCAGCCCTATAAACAGTGTCAGCTGATGGCCGGTATTTAATATTACAGTGAAATGCTCATGACATCATTCTGTAAGCCTCTGTGTTTTATCTGGTCATTAGTGCTGTGGGAGTAATGAGCTTCAGGGATAACAATGGAACTCAATGTCAATGGCTAGCTGCTTAATCTTGAATGATGGTGGCAGAAATAGGGAGGGGAAATGCCCCGGGGGGGGGGGAGAAGGAAAGAGAAAGAGAGAGAGAGAGAGAGGGGGGGGGGGAGACAATGTGAGAGAAAAAATATCACACACACACACAGTGGGACATAGGGTGAGAGGGAGGGAGAGATATATAGAATGAAACAAACAAAGAGATAGACAGAGTGAGAGACAGATAGACATAGAGAGATTGAAACAGTGAGAGAGAGAGAGAGAGGGAGAGAGAGAAAGGCAGCGAGAAAGAAAGTTAGAGTAGACAGACAGAGAGAGACAAGAGAGATAAACATAACATAAACACGATATGGGTTAAGTACGGATGAATGTAAACAAATAAAAATCACCAAAGAACGGCTTTGCGAAAATGGAAACCTTCCGAAAATATGTTCTACGTTCCCTGGAGTGTTTGTATGGATTACATTCACCTAAAAATCAGCCTCATATTTTCTAAAGCTTTCACAAAACGACTGCGTTTGACAGTGAGTTCGCTTATGTCGTGGTTGGCGGTTTATTTCGGTTCGGAAATAAAGCAAAGTGCCAGTGGTTCTCAACATTTTCCGGGCAATCAAATCCTGGGGCTGGGTTTTTATGTGTACGGAAACGGCAAACGGCAAACGAAACGTGAAAAATCCCATCAGGTGGTAAAAAGAAAGATTGTTTCCATGTGCACGGAAACGGCATTTACGTTCACATGGAAATATTCTTTCTAATTCATTACTTGAAAGGGTTTTGACGTCTCCGTTTGCCGGCTCCGTTTCCGTACCCATGAAAACCCAGCTCAAGGTTTTAATAATCCTTTTATCGCCCTTTCTCCTCCCCTTCTCCCCCAGGTCCCTACTCAAACCCAATTCCCGCCAATAGATACATGTCACCAGAGAGGATAGATGTATCGAGAGGGTTCACTTTCGCCAAATCGCGGAACTAGGTCGCTGCCGTAAACAAGGAATTGAAGAATTTAAAGAGACCGCCTTCGCCAAAGATAACGCGCATTATCTCTTTACTGTGGTTTGTTCATATTTTTGGGCTGATTGAAACTATTTACAACCGTTTGTAAGCTCCTACGCCCCGTGGAAATGCAGAAACGGATATTGTTTACCGCAGCGACCGACTTTCCGCTCTATGCTAACAGTGGTTTCGCAGAGCCTCCCGTGTCTCGCAATGCAAATCAACCAATAGTGATGCCTCTCTATACATATATACTCTCTGAAGCCACTAGAAGACAGACTACACACAAATTATGACGTCATGTTTTTCAAACCTTTATTAATTACGACAGCAACCTGTTGTTATCTATATTAATAAAAGTGAAACCTTACGACAATTGCAGCGCGCCCTTCGCTACTCCTCCGTTAATGCTGATTCGGTGGCCCTCAGATTTTATACAACGCTTAGTATAGACTGTCGTCGTGTCCCCGGCACAGAAAATAAAAAAATAATTAACAACTCGCCGAACGTTTGTATTAGTTTCTAGGTTGCGACACATTGGCGTTCGGTCTATTTTTTCGGCAAATTAATGTAACTAAGATTGGTTCCGGTATAGACTGTATCACACTCACAAAACTACTTCCGGTTAGGACTGGTTTGAATGATGAGATTGAGTTCTAAGACTATCAAGTATGAAACTGTGTGTTCTCAATGTGCCTAGACTAGGAAAAAGAAAGGGTCTGGAATTGGGAGATTGACGCTGCATTTGCAAAAGTACAGGTTTGTGTTTTCAATATTATTCCTAGGAAAATATCATAATATTTCTTTTCCATTAACACATGACGTTATCACTTCCTGCGATGTGCAAACAAACTAACCTGTGCGCAAATCATTGCCATTTGACGGATGCTGGCGGGACGCGCAGGACGTCAACGCGCAAAGGGAGAGCAGTAAAACGTATAAAAAAAAAACAGCTAAAGGAAGAGGCAAAATGAAGCAGGTCCATAATAATCACCCAGAACTGAAACTAATAAATCGATTTATCCCGGGCAGGGCCGGGAACTCAGCTAGTTCATTATAAAACACAAAACATTCTTTACCAAATAAGCTTGGAAAAAATTGGCTTTTTCTGTTCATGAAACCAAAGATACTAGAAACGATAAGTTGCGACACTCCATTCGTTGCACCTCTATAAAAACCGTGCCCACTGTTTTCGCGCTGATCGGGGGCGATGCCCATGGCGTACTGCATGAAAAGAATTTTTGATATAATGATAAAATAATTATTCTGATTTGTTTCAGTGCTGAGGCGACTAAAAAAAACAAAAAACAGCGTTTTTCCCACAGCGATTGAAGTTATTGTTATAACAGAAGTGACGCCAATCAAGACCTACAGCGATAACTAAACAGTGAACAAATTCAGTGTTTTCCCTATTGGGCTTTGTAAAAATACGGCATTTTTCATGACTTCTGCGCATTCGCCGCTAGGTGGCAGAGCGAAATCTGTGCACCCTAAATTTAATGCGTTAGCTGTTACATCTTATTGTTATATCTTATTGTTATATCTTATTGTTATATCTTATTGTTATATCTTATTGTGCCTAGTGTCTTTGATCAAACCCACCTACACGTGCTGTTCAACAAGCCAGTGGCTCCCCTGTATTATCGCCCAAATCTTCCTCAAGTCATGATTTCGGCCCTCCCCCCCCCCCCCTTTCCACTCGAGCCCTTTTCATCGTTGTCGTCCCCTTGTCGCCCCTTTCTTCTTCGCCTCCCCCCCCCCCAACCGGGATAAGAACCACTGATCTAGAGAGCAGGAAAAGAACTTTGTCTAAGTGACGGATTTCCTAAAACAATCCTTGGTAATCACTTATTTATTGATGTCTGGCACTGCCATCACGTCGCCTTTTTTAATGTATCGGCTCAAGTGTTCGTCTTAACCGTCCCTGTTACGAACTAAATCTGGACAGACATTGGAAATAACTACATGCAGAGATGGGTTTAAAGTACACAGCAGCCAACCGCCTTCACCTTTTTTTTTCTCTTTCACCCCTCTTTACCTTAAGCCTCCTTCGCCCTTCCTTCCTCATTTACTTCCTCTTCCCGGCCATCCCTAAAAATATTTAAAGCCAAAATGTGGCTAAAAGAAAACCAATTGTGGCAAGTGTAGCGAAGCCTCGCGTGAGAGAAATAATTTATTGTCTCTTGTCTGTGTTGTTTCCTCCTAGAGGCTTTGCTACGTACATACCTTTTCTTTCTGCTGCATTTTGACTTTGTTTCAAGCCTGGTGCGATTCCAGTGTTTGTTGTTTTTTTTTAAATATTTAGTCCAAAGTATTTAAGTTGAGCGATACAATCAGGAGGTCAGAAAACCGAGAGGATTGGAGGATGCTGGTTGCCAGATCACCTGTGTCGTCCCAAACGGTCCACAAGACTACGGGATAGAGAGAGAGAGAGAGATTTAAGCTCAATTTTTACCATTTTGACTCAACCCTCTTCGCCCCCCGACTTCCTCTTTGTAGGTTTTTCAAACGCTTGGCTTCCCCTATATTTTGATTTGTATATAATTTTACAACCTGTTCTGTTGTGAACAGGTTGTGAACTATAGATAAAAGCAGCCGGTAATGGATATGCGCTTCTTGGCAAGGTCTCCTTCTGTCCTATCGTTCTGTTAAATTCGGTATATCGCCTTTGCTTTATTCCTAACACAAATGACGGTTAATTGTGTCCACATCACTGTCGCTGATCCCATAACCCGCCAGGATCGTAGGGGCGCTGCAGTGACGAAACGCTGCACCGGCTGGCTCCACTTGTGGCCGTTGTGGGCGAGTGCCTGGGCTGTGGGAAAGCCCATCTTGGTCCACTCCGTAATGTTATCTGCCCATTTCTTCCTCGGCCTGCCTCGCCTTCTCTTCCCCCCGCACTGTTCCTAGTAGTATGGTCTTGGAGAGCCCATCTCTGATCTTGTCACATGCCCATACCATCTGAACTTCCTCTTCTTAACTGTGGTAAGCAGGTCTTCATAGTGCCTTACTTGTTGGGTGATGGTTTTGTTGGACTTCTTCGTTGGTGATGTGGTCTGTGTATGAGCTGCCAAGAAGTCTTCTGAAGCATCTCATCTCCACTGCCTGGATCCTGTGTCCACATGCTTTCTCCAGACTCAAACTTTGACCCAGTACGTTCTGCAGCAAGTTCCCCTTCCTCTCATGTACGCTTTTCATAAGTTGGAGACATTCCTCTCCCCCGTCCCCCCACCCATTGGCGTACCTCATCCAGCAACCCTATACGTCACACGACCTAGAAATTCCGTCGGATTGGTAGGATTACCGAATGGGAAGGTTCCGCACATCAAACCAAACGTCGGCGCAATGTCGTAACCAGCGGATCTACGTAGGAACTATGCCATTTCTATGTCCAAACATGACGCCAGACCTAAACGTCGGACTTCCTCAGAGTTGCTCGCTGTTACGTACCTCATGACTGACCCCTTTCACCCCCTCCACTCCACCTGCATTTCTCCTTACCTTCCCCTTTTACTCCTCCTCTCTGAAGATCCCCCAACAGAACTGTGAACGCTTTAGAGATTAAGAGAAGAAATATGTCTGTCTAAGTGATGAACTTTCTAAAACAAGCTTTGCTAATCACTTATTCATCAAAGTCTGGCACTCTCAATACACATTCGGTCTATACGGTGAAAGGAATGTCGCCCTATGGCAAACGATCGTATTGCATTGGTTAATGAAACACGGAAAACCTTCGAAGTGGAAAAAGAATGGCAATTAAGGCGAACAGATACTGAGCTTTGATTAATTTTTTAAAAATGTTCTCATCAATATCATAGCGAGAACAACAATAATGAATGAAGAAAGAAAGAAAGAAAGAAAGAAATATGTAGGCGCCCGACAAAATGAGGCCCTTTGTGCATTTTGGTGATAATAATGGAGATATTAGTATCACCAAATAGTTCATTCAAAGCTCTTTCATTTGGTAAAAAAAATATTGCTGTAATTTAATTAGAAGAGAAGATAATATGGCATTGTAAAGGCCAGAAGTACAGACCAACAGTTTTGAGAAAAACACTTTTAAAGTTTCAGCTTTTAATCAAAATTATTGGTAGTGACTCGATTCAAAGTCAATTTTGAGACATTTAACCTTCATCAATCAGGATTATCATTCGGGAAAGGAATAGTAAAGAGGTTAACCTTTTCAAAACTACTGAAAACGCAAAACCAACAAAATTGACCATGTGATGCCTTTTAACGATTTTCTCGAATCAGGTAATGCCGAAATGTGCCTCGTTTTGTTTTATGGCTACACATAATATAATCTTTATAATGACTACAATAAAAATAACAACAAAAATCTGGCATGATTCTTAACCAAACCTGCTGCCGCTCAGACAACTGGGATTCTCGTGAAATGTTAAAGATGCCTGCTTTCCGCCCCGCAGATGGTTCTCTCTTAGATTTGGAGGCTTCAAATGGGTGATGACGTAGTTTTTTGAGTTCGCTTTTGTGTCGTTAATTTTACCTCTCTGTCCTTTTGTTTTTTTCCCACGAAAACATGAGCCCATGACATAATCACTTCCTGCTAATGTGTTCACCTATAGGGAACGTGATCGAATGACACAGTTACTATATTTAGATTTACCTCATGGGACATTCGAACTGTTCAACGGGGCGGTTAAGCACAGTTATGGACACTGTACACACTTTTCATGTGCAATTGATCTTGTGCCTCGAATCGCCCTTACAATGTCCATAACAACTGGGCTTAACCACCGCGTTGAACAGTTCGAAGGTTCCATGACGTCATCGGTAAATTAAAAAATAGTAACTGTGTCATTTAATCCCGTTCCCTATTAAAAGCTTATCAGTGCGCAGTTTATTGCCGTTCCATGACCATCGTCACCTCCAATACTGACGGGGTGGGTTAACACACAAGGGGCCCCAAATAAAACATAATATGTAAAAGACTGTTGTTGTAAGTACGTACGCGCCCCAAAATGTTTTGCGCTAGGGGCGCGTACGTATACGTACCTATCCCTAACCCGTCCTTATCCTCAACCCTAACTCTTATCGAATCCCTAACCTTGCCCCCATACCTTTTCAACCAAAAAAAAAAACAAAACAGGAGGAAAACAAAGAGAAAAATCTGAAAAAAGAATTAATCATAACTAATTAAGGCTGTTGTCAAGGAGCATTTCGGGAGGAGCTCTCTAGCTCTGGAGTAACAAAAGTTTTTTAAAATACGTACCCCTAGCGCACCAAAAAAAACTTGGGGGACGTACGTACTTGTAACAACATCCTGTCTAAAACAAACAAACAAACAACAACAACAACAAAATAAACATAAAAGAACAGGCCAGGTGAACCAAATCCATTCTAATCACCCAGAACTGAAACTAATAAACAGATAATTATGTCCTGGGTAACGGCGGGTTCCTCAGCCACCAAATAAATTAATAAATATCGTAAAAACGTCAACGCTCCCTCCCCCGACTTGTTTAGTATTGGCAACTACTCTGTCCCCTCCACATGTCGCTACTCAACCCCCACTCCCACCCTCTTCTAACTTCCAAAATACAAAAACAACAACAACTGACAATGATTAAAATTGAAAAATACATGAGTTACGCCACTGTAAATCTAACGTTCAATTTCTTTTCGTCCCATGCTCACGGGTGACGATTTCCTTCCCCGTCAATTAACGCTCATTCTCCCGCCGAGCACACCTCACAGAGGCCGGGATGTCTGTAACCCAGGCCAAACACACGGACATACCGCCACAGGCACTCCAACTGTCACAGGTCTGGCGCACGCATTGAACTCTACACTAGATGGATATTACAACGTACTGATTTGCCCCAAATTAGTGGTCTCTGGTGAAACGCTGTATGAACGATCCCTATGTACTAACACGACGTCTTAGACCATCTACAGACACTAAAATTTTAAATTCCTAAGATGTCCCTTTAAAAAAATATCTTTTTCTTTCAAGGGCCTCAGTGTTAGAAATCTCGGCCGCTGTCTTTGAGAGAGGCTGAGAGTTTGCTGAGTTCAGTCTTGTTCGGCCTGCTCTTTTCGACTTTTAACTGCCGAGGTATCTTTAACGTGCGTAACGTGCACACAGGCCCTCCGAGTTTTTGGTCCTTTTATTCGAGAAGACTAGGCGCTCGATCCTACCTACCATAGGATCAGGGACAAAAAATGTTTTCTCCCTAAAAAAAAGTCCAACACGCCGGCACCGACCGTGGATTGACCCCGGTACCTTCGGCATGAGAGGCGAGCACATTGCCTCTAGACCACCGTATCCCGTGCATTTCATTTATAACTTCTTTTGCCATGTATTTTATACTAACGTTTGTTACTTGTTTTGAAACGTGGGGCTTTGCAAGCAACAGGACACTTTTTGTTGTTGTTGCCACGTCATTTTAACTTTGTCTCAAAGCCTGCTGTGGCCGTATAGATTTTCTGTTTCATAAGATGAGACATCCGGCATTAACCGGGATAAACCTGTGCCTCTCTTCCTCTCCTTCTGTTTCTCGCTCTCTTTCTCGCTCTCTCTCTCTCTCCTTTTTTTTTCTCTTTCTCCGTCTCTCTCTGTCTCTCTCTCTGTCTGTCTGTCTCTGTGGGTGTGTGTGTGTGTCTGTCTGTCTGTCAACTTTGACACAGACACTCTCTCTCTGTTTCTTTCTCTCTGTCTCCCTGTTTCTCTCTTTCTTCTCTCCCCCCCCTTCTCTCTCTCTCTCTCTCTCTCTCTGTCTCTATCTGTCTGTATACCGTGACACATGCACTCTGTCCCTCTCTCCTACTTTCTCTCTCTCCCTTTCTCTCTCTCTCTCTCTTTTATTCTTTTCTCACTGACACACATTCTCTCTCTCTCTCCTATTCCTCTCTCTTTCCTCTCCCCATTTCTATATCTCTTTCTCTCTCTCTTCCTGCCTCTCCCTTTCTCTTTTTCTCTCCCTCTCTCTTTTTCTTTCCCTGGAACTGCCTTTCTATTTGTTTAAACTGTAGCCTGGTTTTTCAATTTGTAAATAATGATAATAAAGCCTGAAGATTAAAATAAAGATATCACTAGAGTTGTACTGACGAGTGCCACATTTTAAAAAGTGCTCAACAGGCTTCCGGTGAATGGCAGATCGACGTCGGTCGTGTCTAACTCTCTCTCCGCTTATCATAAGTGGCTGGGTAGCAGTTGTGTAGCGTGGTGGTGAAATATTCTTGTTTGTGTGGATCACAATAGTAAGCGGTAAGATTTTGTGAGTCGTAAGGTAAGTTTTTGCTTTTCTTCCTTTCCTCTGCATTCAGTAAACCCGTTTGTGTGTGAAACCCGGCTCCTAGGCTCAAACATGGCGTCCGCACGAGTTGTTCCGGCTTGTTTTATCCTGGACAAGGCTTTCGCCCCGGACTCCAGTAAACCTATAGGGGGTCTAGAAATATGCAAAGCTTGCGAGGTAATCAGCGGGGAGGGTTTGATTCACGGAGCCCAGAAGATCTCTGGACTCTGGAGAATCTACCCTTTATCCTTAGACGCAAGGAGAACACTCATAATTGAAGAAATCGAATTAAGGGGGCAATCTATTACCGTCCTTGACAAGAACCCTTTTATTGTAGCGGGTGAAGGAGAAAGGGCGACCACAAAACTGATCATTGGCAATGTGCCAATATCGGTCTCAAATAGCGAAATCGAGTGTACTCTTAAAAAGCTGGGGGTAACCGCAAGGTCGGGGATGGAAGATGAGAACTATAGAGATGAGCTAGGCGGACTGATGCGATTTAGGACTGGCAGGAGGTTTGTCTATATAGACCTGCCTGCATCTTCGCTTCCTAAGACAGCTAAAGTAGGCACTCAATTCCTGGCTTTTTTGTACTATAGGGAGCAGGAGCGAGAGGTAGTGAAGACAAAAGCAACAGGTTTGACACAAGGGGAGGGGGAGATGGAAAGAACGCAGAAAGACAACTCAGAGGACGAAAACAAAACAAAACAAAATGACACAGAGGTCGAGCCTGAGAATGAGAAGATAGGCATGTCATCTCATGACAAGGCTATTGAGCGAGCAAGAACAATGCTCACAAAAAAACAGAGTACACTCGACCTCTTTCGGGGAGGAGCGAGAAGACCGCGGTCGGCAGAAGGCCACAGTAAACGACAGCGAACCTCAAGCTTGGAGAGAGGTGATAAGAGAAAAAAGGCTGAGAAAATACGCAGCGATAGAGAGAATGGTGGAGCGAGCGAGCGGGAGAGCGGGGGGAAAAATGTTAGGGCGGAAGAAGAACACACGAGTGAAAACACACTGAACAAAAACATTGACTGGTTTGAGCAGGCAGGCGAGACGTAGTCTACTCGTCTTTGTGGTGTCTCTTGATTAACGGACTTGGCCTGTTCACGGACTTTGCCTCTCGGACCTAGCGGACTTTGTCGTCTTTCTCTCTTTCTCTCTCTCTCTCCCTTTATCTGTATCTACTAGTCATTGTCTATGAAGATTGTCTCCCTTAATTGTCGGGGCCTTCATAGGCAATTAAAACGCAGACTTTTATTTAAAACATTTTATCAATACGATATAATATGTCTACAAGAAACGTATGTTACTGAAGCGAAAGCTATTGAATGGATGAGAGAATGGACGGGTGAATTCTTCTTCTATCCAAGTACTAGTAGGAGTAAAGGCCAAATCATTCTAGTGAATAGAACATTTATTATTGATAAATTAAAATTTCTGCCTTTTGATACACGATATATCGGAATTGAATTTGAAAGGCATAATAAATTATACACGGTATTAAATTGTTACGGTCCAGCACAGCCGCAGCAGCGTGAGGGCTTTATAGAGGACCTAAGTAATATTGTCAGTGAGATAGGCCAGAGCAGTGTTATAGTATGTGGAGATTTTAATATGATTTTAAACAACGATTTAGATATAATTTCGGGCGCACCACACGGAAAGAAAGAAGTGGAATTATTCTCAAATTTTGTGGAAATGTGGGATTTATATGATTGTTGGAGAGGTTTAAATAAAGAAACAAAAGAATTCACATGGTGTAGGAAAGAACCCTTTGTGGCTAGAAGACTAGATTACATTTTTTGCGATAAAGAATTAGTATCATGTATAATAAATGTGGAAATTAAACATTTTCCGCCCACAGACCATCGTAGAAATTTTAGAACATAACTTCCCGAGAGGCCCCTCCAGGTGGCAATTCAACGCGTCATACATTAATAATGTCGATTTTATAAACCATATGAATGCATTTATATCCAGTTTCATAGCAGATGAGGAAAAGAACGATCTGGATCACAGAACAATATGGGAACTGCTGAAAGCAGCAATTCAGACAGAATGTATGCAATACAGTAAGAGCAATCCTATAAAAAATCCAGCTTATTGCTCAGTTCCCGGGTGAAAGAAAACTGCAGGAGAAATACGAAAATATGAAAAAACAATTAGAAATTGAACTATTAGCAAAAACGAAAGGAGCAATAATAAGATCCAGAGTGAAATGGACCGAAGAGGGAGAAAAAAACACCAAATTCTTTTTAAATCTGGAAAAGGCCAGGGGAATATGTAATACAATAAAACAAGTTAAAAATGGGGATGGTGAAATAACAAAGGAACCGTTAAATATTCTTCGGGAAGCACAAAAATATTATGAAAATCTCTACACTAAAGAAGCATCGGTGACGGCGGTGGGCGATAAATTAGACACCTTCCTAGATGGTTTAGTGTATGACAGATTAGCTGAGGAAGACAAGGAAATGTGTGATCAGAACATTAGCGTGGAGGAAATGGGAAAAGCATTGAAAGGACTTAATAATGACTCAGCTCCCGGATCCGATGGGCTTACGGCTTGCTTTTATAAGGTGTTTTGGCGGCTCTTAAAAAAACCGTTATATGATAGTTATATAGAATCGATAAAGCAGGGAGAATTGTCAGTTAGTCAGAGACACGGTATAATCACTATGATACACAAAGGCAACAACAGCAATAGGGAAGATCTAAACAATTGGCGACCAATAACACTAACAAATGTTGACTATAAAATCTTTACAAAGGTTTTGGCTTTGAGGTTGCAAAAAGTTATAAAAAGTATCGTACATGAAAATCAAAGTGGATTTGTTAAAGAGAGAACAATTATGTCACATATTAGAATAATAGATGACGTCATAGATTACGTAAATAAAGAGGACATGGCAGGTTTGATTGTATCATTGGACTACCAAAAAGCCTTCGATACGGTGGATAAGGAAAGAATATTGGTAGCCCTTGAAAGATTTAATTTTGGTCCAAAATTCATTCATAACATACAAACGATTTTAACAAACACGCAGAGCTCAGTAAAGAATGCTGGGTGGCTATCTAAATGGTTTAAGGTAGAGCGAGGTGTTCGGCAGGGATGTTGTGTTAGTCCTCTACTTTTTATCTTAATGGTAGAAATACTAGCGATAAAACTTAGGTATAATGAAGAGGTAAAGGGAATTATGAGTGAAGGAGTGGTAACAGATACGCTTAAACTTTTGCAGTACGCAGATGACATGACGCTACTGATAAAAGATAAAACAGATCTATCCAACGCATTGAAAATTATTGAGCAGTTTTCAGACATCTCGGGACTAAAGCTTAATAGAAATAAATCAGTGGGAATGTGGGTGGGAAGAAATAAACAAAGGGAGGAAAGAGGGGAAGGAATAACGTGGGTAGAAAAGGGAGGTAACATAAAAATACTTGGGATATACTTCAATGCTACGGTCGAGGCATCTAATATTTCACAAAATTGGATGGAAAAAATAAACAGCATTAAAAATCTGATTCCTAGATGGTCCAAAAGAAATCTGTCGATATATGGAAAGACTATAATAGCAAAAACTTTTTTACTATCAAAACTAAACTATGTTATTCAGGCCCTATCCCTACCCCAGGAAACTCTGGCTGAAATAGATCGAATCATATTCAAGTTTTTGTGGCAAAAAAAGTATTCAAATAAAAGAGCTTTTGAAAAAATCAAACGGAACACTTTATGCAGAGAACCAAACGAGGGAGGTTTAGGAGTAATTAGTATAAAGGATCAGCAAAATGTCTTTCTCATAAAATGGTTTAAAGAGATATGCTTACAAAAGCCACATCTAAAAACAGGAGTAAAATTAGCCAGTCATTTTTGCAAAAAGCTGGTAAGCTTGCCTTACTTAACCACGTCAGATATTAAAGCGAGAGAAGTAAAACAAGTTGGTACAATAAACTCGATTTTTTGGCAGAATGTAATTAAAACATGGCTAGATTTAGAAAAAAGGGATAAGGAAAATGAAAACGATACTGCTCCAAATAGGCTAGGCCGGCAACCGCTATTCAACAACAATAATATTAGATATAGAAATAAGCCACTGTGGATAGAAAAATGGGTCAGAGGGGGAATTAAATATCTGTATCAAATGTTTAGTGTAAACAAATGGAAAACCCTGCAAGACATTGCTGGGATAATCGGACATTACCCTGGTATCCATTTTGATTATTGGGCAGTTACAAATGCTGTTAAAAAAGAATGGAAGGAAATTTTTGTACAAACCAGAACGGAGGACAGACCTCCTCTGCATAATATAGAAGATGAGACAGATGAAAATGTAAAAGATATCTTTAAACTAGCGAATAAAGAAATTAGAGAGAAACTAATAAATAACAAAAACGCCACGATCTGTAGCTTGGGTTTCTGGAAACGAAAATACAATGTCGATATATATCCTTATTTTGAAAGCGGGTTTAGAGCCTGCAAAGAAACAAGATTGAGGCTCTTACATTTTAAAATCCTACACAATATTTACCCAACCAATATTCTCTTACATAAAATGAAAATAAAGGAAAGTAATAAATGCGAGCACTGTAAGACGCCTGATTTTATAGAACATTTCTTTTTCTATTGCAGTAAATTGAAAGACTATTGGCCTTATGTGGCCCAGTATATTTTGAATAAAACCGGTAAAAAAATTGAAATAAATGAGAAAATTGCACTTTTTGGAATAATACGTGGGGACTTGGACTATACTGCAAAATCAAAATATTATTGATGATATTAACTCTGTACTATTAGTTGCTAAAATGTGTATCGGTAAAATAAAATATGGCAAATCAATGAATCTTAAATTTGCATTTGAGACAGAAATGCAGGTAAGGGAAAAATATCTGAAGGTATGTCCGGATAAATAATCAGAGAATGAATGGATAATTGAAAAGTGTGGAGAATGTGTACGTGAAGTAAGAGTAGAATGAAAACAAATAAACTTTAAAAAAAAGAAAAAAAAAGGGCAATGACGAAAAGATGAAAAATCCAAAAACTAGAACATTCGTGTATTCCACAGTGCATGAAGTAAAGTAAAATTAGTATACGGCCGTATACTGCTATTATTATTATTCTGTTATTGGCAATATATTATTACCATCTAGTACAATAATTGATTGTCGTGTCGCATCTGGCTGATAATAACCTATTTATTTGTTTATTTATCCTTATTTTTATCTCTTTTTCTTTCTTCTTTGTTTTTATCTTACTTGCCTTTGTATTTGTTGAGATGTTTATACATTATATCGTTATTATTTAATTATAGCTGCTTTTCATGCACTCGTAATAATTTGTAAATGAAGCATCCACTCAGTTTTTTTTTTTTTAGCTGTTGAAAATGAATTGTAAAAACTGTCAGCTGATAATGAAAAGACCAAAATGGTTCGAGAACAGCCGACAACATAGAATTCAGCAACTGACAATTCTGGGAGACAAAAGACTTCAATTGGGTCCGATCCTCAGAATAGTCCTTATAGACAGCCATGTATTTATTTGCTAGACTATTATCAGGTCATACGTACTTTCATACTTATCTATTTATTCATTTAACCAGCCACTTTGAACTAGACTTCTTTACATGTTTATTTGCTTTATATGGATACCTTCTTAAAGTCGGTTTTTTTGTTGCTTTTTTTTTTTTGGTTTTTTTTTCAAATTTCCGTAAATTTTAAAAAATATACCAGACCTATTAAGTGATCTCCAATCACTGAGTCATGCACGAAATGAATGCATTGCATTTGAATCTGAGCCCAAAAAAAAAAAAAAAAAAAGCAAAAAAAGTGCTCAACAAAGTGCGTGTAGTACCCTTCGCTGAGTATTGATCGACTCGTTCAAGATGAACACACAAAGACATTATAGTAAACCTTCTAGAAATGATAATATATTAAACTTGCCACAAATGGAAATATTTCTGGCATTATGTAAGAAGACCTACCAGATGTCGCAATAATAGCTACATAAGCCTATTCACTATTTTTAGTTGAAGATGTCGGAAACAGAGATTTTTCTGATGGAATAAGATCCACGAGAAACAAAATTGTCCTGTTTTCCTAAATAAATCGTGGAAAAATTGTTAAAGTGGGACTTATACATCACTGAAGCGACAAAAGCCAACAGCACCTACATGTATTAAACCATTGCCAACGAGGAATTTGTGGCACTCATCCCTCTTAGATAACCGCCCTATTTTCGCTTACTCTGAGCTTCACATTCTGCTGGCCGTGGGTGAAGTGGATTGATAGCCTAGAAACATTCAGTTTTTAGCGACATTTGGTCTCTTCAGATGAGGAAAAAGATCGCCACGCGAAGAGAAGAGCTCTCGGCGTACACTCGTTCTGGAAGCTAAGTACAGTCATCCTTTTCATGAGCACCCAGTACGCTCGTACGTATGTTGCAAAGTTATCTGTTTTCCAAGGAGACTACGCATGTGGCGTAACAAAGAATTCACTTACAGCAATTAACTCACTATTCCGATCTCCGCCTGAAGCGAAGAGTGCTCAGCGTACACTCGTTCTGGAAGCTAAGTACAGTCATCGTCTTCCAGAGCGCGTAATAATTATGTAGATTGCAAATGTATGTTTCTCTCCTGGAGATTATTAATGCGGCATTATAGCATCATTAACTTGATCATTTTTCCTGAGATTGGAACCATTTTGACTTTTATACTTTCAAGTAAAAGCACATTTGAGTTCTACATGTTTCGTAATAAAGCATTTTACTGGTGACAATTAACTCACCATTATTGTTGAAAGTGGTACAGTTTGGGTTTTCAAGCTCGTCAAGATAATAAAATTGTGCTCCCTCTTCCACCTTGCAATCACTTCCAGAATAAGGAGAATTCCAATCATCCCTTGTAAAAATACCAAATTATCGACAATGGGTACATAAATATGATACTTTAAGACCGCTGAGTGTTTTGTTTTGTATAATCTCTCTGTTGGTTTAATGTACCAGAATGTACAAGGACATGTTCTGATGAAATTCAGTTGTTCTGATTTGTGTTTGGCTGGGAGAACATCGCATGACATCATAGAACTTGTGTTTCTACGAATTTTTTTGTTTTAGTTTTTGGCCGGAAGTTCCGAGACCAGAGCGTTCTTTCTCCTAAGAGCTTCAGTTTTTCCTTTTTGATTACAGCTTATCTTTGTTAGTGCTATTTTCAGGAACAAGGCCAAAAAAAAAAAATCGTTGAAAGTGCGCATGCTCATGAGCTGTACATTTGAGGGATGACACGAGGTCTACGTCACAATTTTGGTTCCGGCAAATGAAACAAACCAATATTGCCACGGGCACACTGTTTTACGTCACGGTTAAGAGAGAAAACTACTGTGTATAGGGAACGGTGTTTAATGACACAAATTAATCTATTTAAATTTACCGGTGACGTCACAGGACATTCGAACTGTTCAACACAGTGGTTGAGCACAGTTGTTATGGACTTTGTAAGGGCGATTCGAGGCACAACGTTCAACAGCATATGAAAAGTGTGCACAAAGTCCATAACTGTGCTTAACCGCCGTGTTGAACAGTTCGAATGTCCCATGACGTAAATCTAAATATAGTAACTGTGTCATTCAATCCCGTTCTCTATTCAGTCAAGTGTTTATCGTCAAATCTGTCTGGGTCTGTTTTGACCCAGTGCCCGAGTGGGAGGTCTATCTTTCCCCCTGTCGACAGTTTTGACGTGCTGGAACTAGCATGGCAGACTTACTGTTTCAATCTTGACAGCGCGTGGTGTGCCGTTTTAACTCCATAACACACACCTCACACTATAAAGGGTATAATAAGGATTAGAGTCAATACCCTACTGGTGTTACTCCTACCAAAAAGGCGTTATGCTTGTGGAATCCACGAAAGAATTATTTTCGTACGAAAACCTGCAGAGCATCTTGTCATTTCTGAAAGAGGCCGAAATCTACAAATTGATTTGACAGATTTTATCACATCAACAGGGTTCATATAGGCATATTTTACATGTACATTACGGGCCTATTCCTGATATGTTTTTAACGTCATTTTTTGTTGATCTTATTTATGCGTATCTGAAGGCTAGAGGCTAGCTCAAAGTGAAATAGCGGAAAAAAACGGTGAAAAGCGCAAAGTGGCCGTTATGGTGCTGACATGCCATTAAACCCAAACCCATACCTCAAACTGGGACGTTTTTCATGCAGCATCCAGTTTTCCCATAGTCACTCCAGCCGGGCGCTACATAATTATATTACTATACATTATTTTTCTTCTAGCTATGCATTGTTTTTGGGATAGTGTTACAAATAGTACCATAAGCTTATTCATAAGGGAAGTCTGCATAGTTAAACATTCCATATCAAAATTTTATGATTTTACTTCGGTCCTTCTTTCATTTTTTTTTGGTTTTTTGTTATTTTCTCATTCTGGAATCCTGCATTTGGGCAGAGAGTATAGATTTATAGAGAGATCTCACTTCCGCCAAATCGCGAAACTAGGACGCTGCGGTAAACAAGAATTGAAGAATTGAAAGAGACCGCCTTCACCAAAGATAGTCTGCATATCTGTTTACTGTGGTTTGTTCATATTTTGGGGCTGATTGAAACTATTTACAGCCGTTTATAAGCTCCTACGCCCCGTGGAAATGCGCGAAACGGATATTATTTACCGCAATGACGTACTTCCGGCTCCATTCTAACAATGGTTTCGCGGAGCCTCCTCTGTCTCACAGTGCTAACCGACCAATAGTGAAACCTCTCTATACATACATACCCTCTGATTTGGGTTAATGCAAGAAAACAGGGTCAATGTCGCAATAATGCCAGACGAGAAAACACTGTATCATGGCCGTAAATTCGGTAAGAAAAAGGAAATCCCAGCCTGAGAAATAATTACGGAGCTTATTCCTACCTCCAATAATCCACACAGTTGACCGTAATAGCTGTGGTAAGCACATCAGATGTTGCTCATTGACGTCAACACCAACGCAGGTTAAGCTCATGTTGACCAGGTAATTTGGGGTAAAACCCCGCACGGCGAACTTGATAAATGGAATTATGTTAATTTGATCTTGTTCGAGAATTCCCGCAGGCTGAAATTATCCCTCAATGATGACACCCGGCTGACCAGCAGGGGAAATTACGATTTTGCTCACTCATGGGCGATAATCTTGTGAGGAAATGAAGTTCTGAGTTTAGTATGGTGTGCTAGGTGTAAGCCCGAGATAGCAGCCCTAGGATCTATAAGGTTAGCTGACGGGATAATGTGTGAAAGTGTATCAGTTACTGTAAAATGTGTAAATCCGAAAACACCTGGCGAATGCCCTTTTCAGGGTTACAAACTGCCCTTCTAAGGGCTAAAGAGTAAGAGAGGTAGAGATCTGTCTTTTAGGAGGATCGCCGCTCTACATTTACGCCTCTCTTTTCTGGTTTTGCTTTCTTCTTCTTCCTGCTCTTGTCTTTGTGATGCCTTCATAGCCCTCAAAAGGGCCTTTTAAAGGGTTCTGCCTTCTTCTCTGCTGGTGCTGGTCTTGTCTTGTTTTCTTGTTGTTATTATAGTCCTCAAAAAGAGCTTTGTTTCTGCTGGCGCCAATAGTAACTAGAGATATTGAACAGTCAGAGCAGAGAGGGATTGACTGGTATGGGCAGATTCTGGAGGAGAATGAAGCACCCAGCTAGCTATAGTAGAAACCAATATTTTGGGGAAAACCCTGCTGGTTGAATGCAGGTCAGCCATCAAATAGAGTGGTGAGTGGAGAAGGTGAGGGAAACAACTGGCCATGAGTAAAGCTCAGACTGCTCATATCAACTGCCGAGGACGAAATGCACTGTTTGTCTCACTTAAGGGCAAGGTTAAGGTCACAGAATTTGGGAATTTTTGGGTAAAGTTGATGAAGCCTATTCTACTGAAATCATATGGTAGGATTGACGTCAAGTTTGCACAAAAGGCAAATGGCATTGTTCTTACGGGGATCCGCTGGTTATCATATCACACCACCATGGGCTTGATGTGTAGAACCCCCACCCCCCCCCACCCCATTACGGTAATCCTACCAATTCCTACGGAGATCGACTTCTCATTGACGTTGGTTTGCTGGCTGGGTATGGTGTTTTGTTATAGTTTTAAATCGGCAGTGGCCGTGGCTCCGGCTATAGCATTAGCTGTAGTGTTTTTCTTCGCCTTGTTTGGGCCAATCGAAACAAAGTCCCGTTTTTTGAAGATAAACAGGATAAAAACAAGCAAGAAGGAGAAGAAAGTTAGACGAGATACAAGAAGAAAGAACAAAATTTACAACAAGGGTAACGAGGGGGGGGGGGGAAATGCCTGGAACAGCGAGCCTCCAAGTACAGATGCCCTCTACACATGCCAGCTGAATGCAATTTGAAAAGAAAATAATGTCTCAAAAGACAGATTCGCATTTCGGGAGGAAGTTGTGTACGTTACCAAGTCGGTGACGAAGAGAGAATACAGGACAAAATCTGTAATTTTGGTGGCGGACTGAGCTAAGTCTGTTTTGCGTCTATAACGAGTCAGTCTGTGAAGTTTCTCGCCACAGTGCAGCACCGATCCTTTTTGGGGGGGGGGGGGTCAGGGGGAAGAGGGAAGATGTGGTAGGGATACATTTTACATAATTTTGCCAGGGCAGCGGCCTGTTCGGACTGCTCTTTTCGATTTCCAACTGCCAAGGAATCTTTAACGTGCACACGGGCCATCCGAGTTTTTCTTCCTTATAAGAGAAGACTAGGCGATCGATCCTACTTCCCATAGGATCAGAGGCACAAAAACATGAGAAAAATCCTCAAATACCAATATGCCTGTACCGACCGGGATACGAATCAGGTACCTTCGACATGAGAGGCGAGCACCTTGCCTCTAGACCAACATGTCCCCTTCATCTCTTCATAGAATAAACTGTGCTCTGTCTTTGTTAGGCAAAAACATTTTTATTTGTTTCTTTCCTTCTTCCATTTTACCACAAAATGGAATTAGCACTAAGAATAAAGAGTTTTTATTGTTATTGTTTTGAATCTCCAGTGATATTTCGTTTTTCGTGTAAATGTTCTCCTTTCCCCAACAAGCTAGAGTTATCTCATTATATTTTTATTTAGCAGAACGTTTTGTTCATTATCATGTACTGTGCTGCCACTGCCTGTTTACGCCATGGCTTGCCCACAAAATGTCTGTGGCCAGACTGCTGTGACTTCCAGATTTGAAACTAATCCCAGATTTGTCGCCCTTTGTTGGACCGAGAAATTGGATTTGTCGCTCCTGGCAATGGATCGGTTTGGTCCCCCCCCCCCCCCCCTGATCCTGCTCGTGCTGAATTCATTTTGTTTAAGTCTTACAGAGTCACAATAAAGACCAATTGCTGGTCTAAATTCTGCAAGAGATTGTCTCGTCGATCCTCTTGTTTAGGCACGTTGGACACCCACTCAGATATCAGTCTTCTATACACTCACACATACAGCCCATTGGGCCCTTGGACCAGGGGACCATCCTCAAGGTACCGATGATCGGAGGCAAGTAGGGGGGCATGGGGATATGCCCCTGGCATATGAAAGGCGTCCATGGGAGTGACAAGGGCCTGGATGCGTACAATGCAAAGTGCTGACGTCTCCGTTCAGTACACAATAAATCTAATACTAAACATAATCAGAATGGACACATCGGTCTAGAGGCAAGATGTTCGCCTGTCATGCCGAAGGTACCGAGTTCGATTCCTGGTCGGTGCAGGCAAGTTGGAATTTTCTTGGAGGGAAACCTGTCCCTGATCCTATCGTGGGTAGGATCTAGCACCTAGTCTCCTCCGACAAGGATGAAAAACTTGGAGGGCCCGTGCACACGTTGCGCACGTTAAAGATACCTTGGCAATTGAAAGCCAAGTCGAGCAGGTCGAACAAGGTCTCTGCCCGGGCAAAATACTAAAAAAAAAAAGTTATCCCTACCACAAGAAGAAAAATAGAAACAAGAAAAGTGAGGTGTAAATAAATGGCAAGGGCAGAGAACCCCCTCAAATAAAGACCTGGGCACACGGTCAGTGAACAATAAGCCAGATCTACTTTTTCCCGCCAACAATAATAATGGAAGGATTAGGAAAGACGTGGAGGAAGACAGATAATTACAACGCCTGTCTATCAGTGTATGATTATCAGACATGTCACACGTTCATTGCGCGGTTAAATTACAGCTAATCCTCGCCAAGAACTGTCTAATTCAGAGATAATCATCGAAAAAAAAAAATCTCTCCACAGGGGTCATAGACCTGTGAAACAAGATAATTATGAACGTGTCTGAAATTAACACGTTGGGGGGAATTACCCCTAGAGCACAAGTGAGGTGAACAAGGTAGCTACAGCTGACTGCTCTTGACCACAGCGTCCGCTTTTTTGTGTTGTTTTTTTTTTACGGAAAATAACATAATTATGGAAAAGTAAAACACGTGTACATGCGATCTTGTGCATGTGCAGCTGTGTTTGTATGCATATGCCTGTGAGGGTGGATCATTGTTTTGTTTTCCTCCCAGTAAAGTGCCTTGAGCCGTCAGGAAAAGCTCGCTACATAAATCTATTTTTGTTATTATTACTATTATTGTAGCCCGCATCCAGAGCTCGTACTATATGGATTTGCGGCATATCTTATTGGTATGATAAATATGTTTTTGAGGTCTCATCCATATGGAACGACTATCTTTTCGGATCAGCGTCATAATAAGTTCATCCCTCTGTTATCTTTCAATTATCTTTCCTCCTGTCCTCCATTCCCGCCAGTTTCTCCCATACTCTTGCCCGGTAAACAGGGGCGATCAATCTGACATCCCCAGGTTACTTCCTTTCGTTTTTGTCTGCCCCTGACTGCGTGATAATAATTATTTTGTGTAAAAACGCTGATCCTCTCAGGACGAGGGGCCTAATTTTAGTTTTGGGAATTGTATATCCGTACAACATGTTGTATGGATATGGACAGTGCATATCCGTACAACATGTTTACCAAAGAGCGCGACTGGTGAAGTTTTGCTGAAACAAAACTTGGTATGGTGTTCACGAATTTAAAGTGACTACCATAGATTTACCACACTAAAATGGATGGAATAGTCAGATGGACCTGGGGGTGTGAGGGTCTAGTCAGTTTGTATCAATGGGCGGTAGTCAGATTGGCTAATCGGGCGAAAAGGGGTTGGGGTAGCCAATGGTGATTGACGTACACTCAAGTATTATTAGCGCAAATCATGCAATCTCCGAGCAGAAGTCGGATTGTTTTGCAACGAAGCCGATTTATATTTTTAAAAACTATGCAAATTAACAAGGTCAGTAATATAGTACTCCGGTGTGTGTTCTACGTCATCGAATTGTGTGCGTTGTACGGATATGCACTGTCCATATCCGTACAACATGTTGTACGTCGTCACCGCAGTGCAGGGCCGGTGTGAGGAGTTTTTGTTGGGGTGGGGATGGGGGGAGGGGAAGGGAGTGGTAGGGATAGATTTGACCTAATTTTGCTGTGGCAGCGGCGTGTTCAGCCTCCTCTTTTCGATTTCCAACTGCCCAAGTATCTTTCTCGTGGGTAACGTGCACACGAGCCCTCCGAGTTTTTCGATCTTATCCTAGAAGATTACAATGCTTCCTGTCCCTAGTCCTACCATAGGACTGGGGACAGGAAAATATGAGAAAATTCCCCAAATTCCAACATTCGTGTAGCGACCGGGATTCGATCTTAGTGAACGGGAAGCTTGAGTTTGAGTAGGAATTTAAAGAAAACCATGTGGACACGATAACGGCTACACTAGACTAGGGAAAAGCAAGACAAATAGACTGTAGCCGAGTTACAGGACGGGATTATGGAGGGCCTACACCAGAAGTGGCCACCAACCACCCGCAATGAAATCAGAAGTTTAAGTCAGAGATTTGAGAATGTGCATTGACACGACAACGGCCATATTTGTGCTAGACTGTTAGCGGAGAAAGAGACCCCCCCCCCCCTCTCCCAGAAGCGCCCACCATACCGGGGAGGAAATAAAATTACAAATCTACACGGTTTCACTTGCCAAAAAAAGTATAGCGTGGAGTGGCAGCAAGGCTTGAGATAAAGGAAAGCGTTTGCTTTTAACCTTTTCATTTCCGATTCTTTTGTGATTTATTGGTTGTTTTTTTTGTTGTTTTTTGATATTATGGTAATTGTTTCTGATGCGTGATTTTACAACAAACTAACTTTTTCTTCTTTTTTTCTTCTTTGCTATTTAATTTTCTTTTAATTGAAAAACATTCATTAAAGAAAACAAAAAAAAGTATCATTGGAAACTGCGCACACCCCCTCACCCCCCACCCCCCCCCCCCCGCGCGCCCCACCCCCTTTCCATAATGAAAAGAATACATAAAATTGCTTTGAGGAGTTCAAACATTACTTGGCAAAACGAAGCAAAACAAGGATGTAATTACAAGTACGTACTCCCCCCCCCCCCCCCAATATTTTGCGTATAGGGGACGTATTCTAACGCCTTTTGCGACTCCAGATAGCTGGAGAGCTAGTCCCGAAATACTCCTTGTCAACAGCTTTAATTAATTATGATTAATTATCTTTCAGAATTTTTTTTTATTGTTTTCCTCCTGTTTTTTTTAATTATTTCTATTATTTTTATTTTAGCGCTTTGATAAGATTTCGGGTTGAGGATAAGGACGGGTTAGGGATAGGTACGTATGCGTACGCGCTCCTAGCGCAAACCTCTTGGGGTGCGAACGTTCTCTTAACAACAGCCAAATAAAAATCTATCTTCAATTTGGGAATACACTTACGTGGCTTCATGCTAGGCTCATGATGCACTGTGTCAATTGTGTTTTGTCTCGCTTTTAGTGTTAGATGTGAACTGTGGGGTAAAACGGGGTCTTGCGCTCTGGTGAGATTGAAACAACGTCTGTGTCACTGTTTCGGTTGCGTCAAAACCGTCTTTGAGTCCACTGGCCGCGAGAGAGGCCTCACACACTGAGTCAAAACAGAGATAGGACAGACTTGACTCAGTGTCGCTAGCAAAAAAAAAATAATAAAAGCCCACACCCCATTCTGAACACACCGGAAAAAAAAAAAAGGACAGATGGCTTTCTGCAGATGTGAAAAATGCACTTGCTGTGTTTCACGAAAGGACCAGCGCCCCCGAGCTCTACCAATAATCGAACTTGACCACCAGAGCTGTTTATTTCAAACACACCGACGTCTATCATGACAATCTATCTCATTTTCTCGTTTATACGAATAGAATGCCGATCTGTTTGGTCTATTCTCCTCACACATCATACTTACACTCAAAATCATCTTTGTGGGTAAATAATATTATGCATTATGGCTGTATGGCTGAGAAGAAAGAAAGCTGAAAGAGCACGCCTCTTGGTCTGCAGTTATATTTACTTATGTGTGAGCTAGAGCCAGAGGGAGCACGAAATGATAGGGGAGGGCGGGGGGGGGGGGTGAGCGAATCTTGTCAAGAAGACAGTGGAGTAGGGGCAATTGGGACAGACCAGATAGAAGATAGCCGTCAAGCATCTGAGCAATACTGAATTTAGTCACCACAAAAGAAAAGTTCCTTCCAAGATATGAATAATCATCATGCACTAATTGTGTATCTAAGCATTGACTATGCATTTACAAAATATCACAATGTCTAGGATAGACAGACAGACAGACAGACAGACAGACAGACAGACAGACAGACAGACAGACACACAGACAGACAGACACACAGACAGACACACAGACAGACAGACAGACAGACAGACAGACACACAGACACACACAGACAGACACACAGACAGACAGACAGATAGACAGATAGACAGATAGATAGATAGATAATAGATAGAAGAATAGATAGATGAATAGATAGATGGGTGGATGGGTGGATGGGTGGATGGGTGGATGGATGGATGGATGGATGGATGGATGGATAGATGGATGGATAGATAGGTAAATAGATAGATAGATTCATGGCGAACCAACATAGAAAGAAAGACTTTGTAAATACGTTTTTC
The DNA here is from genome assembly GCA_963931925.1 of Onchidella celtica. Classification (NCBI taxonomy): domain Eukaryota; kingdom Metazoa; phylum Mollusca; class Gastropoda; order Systellommatophora; family Onchidiidae; genus Onchidella; species Onchidella celtica. The sequence goes on along the minus strand of OZ007580.1, from coordinate 38,638,913 downwards.
CTGTGTTGAGTTAGTTATAACACTTCACATTTTTCCTCCCGGTGAAATGACGCAGGTGACAATAACTACCTGTAGTTCCGTTGTTCTTGACCTCAACTATAATTACCAGTATAGACTTTTCCCTGCTCTGAAGTGGAGACCAACTAGTCTTCCTGCCACTCACCCTGGTGTGTACGTCAGACGCCATCTGCCTGATTCTCGTCAAGTGTACTCCTTACTCTATGCGGTGTCCTATGCAGACCTTTTTTCTCTGGTGTCTTCATCTTCAAGACGTTCAGAAAAAAATTGGTCTTTCTGTTCTATACCAGTTTTCCTCAACCGTTTTTGTCTCCTGTTCCACTTCAACTTTCCACGTAAAAGCAAAAAAAAACAAAAACAAAACTCTGCGCCCCACTATGATCAGGCACAGTTAAATATACAGTATTCTATAACAAACAGATTCAAAACATCGGCTACTTTGAAGACTCCACGAGAAAAACGGGCTAAGTCACAATATAGAAAAAAATGGGTTATTTGGCCCTAGGCCGAAGAGAAGATTCCATTGTAAAACCTGCCTCAGTATCTTTGACAGAAATAAGCTCGAGCGGCCTAAATTGTCGTCTAAAAATAACAAAGTCTATAAAATAAAGAGCTCAGTCGAAGTTAAAAAACCAGTTTTCTGTAAACATGAAATCTGTGTCTGAACCCGTTTTTCTCGTGGACATACTTAATATATAAATTTTATATATTAAGTATTGAAGTGCATCTGTTAAATTCGATGTTTAATCCGAGCTAAACAAAGATAACTATCGATACGACATAAACGAATAACAGTTTATCTATATAGTTAAGTTAAAATACACCACGAAATTCAGATTTCTATGAGAAATCCCTACGCCCCTTTCTGAAGTCCCACGCCCCCACCAAAATATTGTCATGCCCCACCTTGAGAAACATCGTTTTAGACGTTTCCAGTAGATTTGAATGCTCTCGATCTAAAAAACATGATCTCCACAACTTGGTCCTTCTGGAATTTTCGAGGGGACTCGTGTACCCCGGGTTTCAAGGACAATTTTATTTCAATGTTGTTGTTCCTTTCTTAAATAATCATATCGTGGACTGCATGGTGTAGTATCGTAGGTCTGTTTTTACAACTTTTTCAACACAAGCAAAAAAATCCGAAAAAAAAAAAAACTCTCTTGATCAGACTCAACAATTAAGATACTTCCCCGAAACTTTTTTTTCAATTGGTTAAAGTGACACAGTCTAATTACATTAGACAACTAAAGTAAATACTGAGCTGTGATCAATGTTCAACTACAATATACAATGTAAAAAGTCCATGGTCCCGTAACAACAGCCGATTTAATCAACTTTCCAGAATCTCAGCCCCAAACTCTTAACACAAGCTGCCGGCTGTCATGGGCTGCAAGCAGATTGAGGGGTAACTTGACATAATGATATTGTTGTATGCGACATTTTGCTGATTTTAAGGTTTTGTCATGAAAATGATTCTCTCACTCCGAATTTCACAACGTCTAAGTGTCATTCCAATCGGTCACAAACTTTTCGAGATACATGTTTGTGACGTAATATTTTAGACGTTTTAGCCATTTTGCCGACGAAACATCAATTTTTATTTTCTCGAAAGGTAAAAATGCACTCATTGATGATAAGCCAAATGCGGGACGATATAATATATTGATTAGCTCAGTTTTTATCTTTAACAAGACGAGCTACGATATTTCACACTGCTGCCCTCGGAATGATGACGTGCACCGCAGAGGTAACTCGGGTTTACTAAGCGTTTCAATACTCACAGGTTCTGTCCCATATTAATCTGAAATAGAAAACTGCAATTTATCTCAATTCCCCAAATATCGAAAATTTCTAAAATTTTAATGTAGATCAGCATAAGAGCGGGTTATGATATTTTGTATTTTGAATACTTCTTTAATCTCATTTGGGAAATTTGCTTTAGTGCCGTTGCAGCCCAGTTACAACTGGAGCAGACATGTCGTCACCACAGTGCAACGCCGGTCATCGAATTTTTTTTTTTGGGGGGGTGGGGTGGGGGGGTGGGGGGGTGGTAGGGGTACATTTTATTTAATTTTTCCCCGGGTAGCGGCCCTGTTCGGCCTGCTCTTCTCGATTTCCAACTGCCAAGGTATCTTTCACGTGCGCAACGTGCACACAGGCCCCTCCGAGTTTTCCGTCCTTATCAGAGAAGACTAGATATTCGACCCTACCCACCATAGTATCAGGGACAGGAAATATGCGAAAAATTTCAAAATTCCAACATGCCAGCAACAACCGGGATTCGAACCCTATACCTTCGGCATGAGAGGCGAGCACCTTGCCTCTAGACCACCGTGTCCCACATATAAGCATTCCAACCACCAAACATGAAGTAAAAATCCCCTGTGCACCATCGGGGTTTCACTTTCAAAAGAAATAATATCCTTGACTGTCTTTGCTAATGGACTAGCCAGACATGAATTTTGAAATACTTATTCATTTTGGTTTAAAGAGATCCATCCAACTCGCGTAACCCCGTGGGAGGTTTCCCTTTTCACGCCGTATCTCCAGCGCCAATCTCGCATTAAAGAGATGAAACTTACAGGAGAATAGAGCCGAATTTAAAAAACAAACACAAAAACTCGAAGACACAATACTTTTCATTACTGAAAGTTGCCTGTCGGGGCAATTTAATTACTTTGCGTATATCAGTAAAGCTTTGAATATCTTGGATTCAATTTTAGCGAGATGGTGATAGAATTCAATTCCATTTATGCAATCTTGTAAAAACTGTTTTGATGAGTTTTTCGAACAGAATTCCCCCGAGGAACGCCACTTGTATTCAGATGGCAATAAAAAACATCCTGACCACTCGTCTTTCACAAGGATCCACTTACATTATTTAGTACAGATAGGCCTTCTTTGGGGATTTGGAAAGGGTTAAATGCCCGTCTAGACCTCTTTGAACTCTTACGACAATGGTTAGGGGTATAGATAGGATTAGCTGATGTATGCTGAGGCGGAGAAAAGGGCGAGTGGCATCAACTCCCATAGACCAGTCACAGTGTATCTAATGTGATATTAGCGAGAGAAACTGCCACTTTCCCATCGGTCTCAACGATCGCAGACGGCGCTGCCCGTGACAAACAGATGGACAGGTCTGGATAGCTAATCTCTTTCGATGTACAGTCGTGATCGTTCACGTTCGATGGAGACCTTCTGCGTACAGATAGGATTAGGCACAGGTGTAGGGCAAGGGATAGGGTAAAGCTTAACTATAGGGTAAGGGATAGGGTAAGGCTTAACAATAGGGTAAGGGATAGGGTAAGGCTTAACTATAGGGCAAGGGATAGGGTAAAGCTTAACTATAGGGTAAGGGATAGGGTAAGGCTTAACAATAGGGTAAGGGATATCGATAGGGAAAGCCTTAACAATAGGGTAAGGGATATCGATAGGGTAAGCCTTAACAATAGGGTAAGGGATATCGATAGGGTAAGCCTTAACAATAGGGTAAGGGATAGGGTAAGGCTTAACAATAGGGCAAGGGATAGGGTAAGGCTTAACAATAGGGTAAGGGATAGGGTAAGGCTTAACAATAGGGTAAGGGATAGGGTAAGGCTTAACAATAGGGTAAGGGATATCGATAGGGTAAGGCTTAACAATAGGGTAAGGGACAAGGTAAGGCTTAACAATACCCAGCCCTACGTCAGTCTGACGTAGATTACCGTAGAGTTGGTAGAACTACGAACTGGCGGAATCCCTACATCAAATCGACGTCCGCGGGATACCGTAGTCAGTGGATCTACGTTGAAACGATGCCATTTCTATGAACAAACTGGTCATCAGTTCTACGAGTCGGATCTCTGTAGGATTGGTAGCTAGGTAGATTTAAGGTTAGGGACAAGGATGGAGTTAAGGATCAAAAATCTCCTTTTTTATTTTTGATGCTGTGGCAACAATTTTCCTGGAAACAGGATAATAAAGTTATATCTTATCTTATCTTATCTTATTTTAACTAACGTGACTGAGTGGTCGAAGCGTACGGAACCCTTGTCTGTGATTTACTGAAACGCTTCTTTATTGTGTGTTTCTGTCACGGGGCTTCATAACATATAACTTGTTTCTTGTTTGTTGCCATTCTAAGTTTACCCCAATCCCTGCTGCAACCCTACAGGTTTTCTGTGCTTTATTTTAAATTGTCTGTCAGCCACCTTAATTTCGAGTTTCATTGTGAAAACGATTAAACGCGGAATGATTCAGACAATACCAATATTTAATTTTTTTATTTTGGTGGGGGGGGGGGGGGGTGCCACGATCTTAGCATTACTCAAGATTTCCCCCGAGAAAAAAATACATATTCTTGGCTGAATCATTAAAACCCAGAGTATCATCTCCCGTATGAATATCCTTCCGATTTGATTTAAGAGTGTAATCAGGGTTCAGTTTGATTCCATTCGAGAGATCACGTAGAGCGCAGAACCTGGTCCGGTTTAAGGATGATGACCTGCTGAGTCAAGTCTGGGTTTTGTGTGAGATGTGACTTTGGAGTTAAATAGTGCATGAGAGAGACCGGGAAAAAAGTCTGTCTAAAGATACCAGAATTGACAAGATGAGACAGCTAGTGCTTTTAGCCTGCACAGATTTCGCACCGCCACCTAGCGACAAACGCCCGGAAATCATGAAAAGTGCCGTATTCTACAACGCCAAATAGGGAAAATATTGAATTTTGTTTACTGTTCAGCTATCGCTATAGGCCTTGATTGACGTCACTTATTCTGGAGTTATAACTTCAATCGCTGTGGGGAAAACTCTGGCTATTTTTTTTTTTTGTTAAGTCGCAGTAGCACTGTCACAATTGTGCATCATAAATTTACCATTATATCAAGCATTCATGTCATTCAATGCGCCATAGGCCCCGCCCCCGATAAGCGCGCCAATTGTGTGCAAGGTTTTTTTTAGTGGTGCGAAGAAGACAGTGTCTCATCCTATCGTTTCTTTCTAGTATCTTTGGTCTGTCTCACTAGTTCGAGCGCGTCAACTTTTGAGACATGTAGCAAAAAAGAAACTCCTCGCTCAGTGTGTCAAAACAGATGCAAGAAAGTCTTGACCCTAGCGGTCAAACCCTCCAGCTTTGCCAACACACAGTCTTGATCACGACAAATGTAATTGTGGGCTCTATCGTGAAGAAAGGTTGAACGTGGAAAGATTTCAGTCGATGTAGAATTAATTCTTTTTTGGGCGAGTAAATCCTGAGAATTTCCCCGACAGAAATAAAATAATGCCATCGTTTTTTAATCGTTTAATGACTGGAGTACCATCTCTGGTACTAGATGAAATCATTTCGATTTGATCTAATAGTATTAAGCAGAGGTCAGTTTGAGACTATTAATTAAAGCAACATGTAGAGCGCAGAACAATGTCCGGTTTAAAGATGGTGACCTGCTGAGTCAGGTTTGTTCTATGGAGTTATCCGACTCTAGTCTGGTTTTGATTTTGTTTAAAAGGATTGATTAAACCCAAAGAAAGCTCCAGAGACTCTGTCATGATTCGGATGTTGTTAAAACTCACGCAGAGAGTGAGTTGTTGTTGTTTTATCAGGGCCATGAGAAATTGGCTGGTGGCCTTGAACGGCCCTCGCGAATTATAGTTGGTGAGTAAATAAATGTAAAGTTAAACTTAGAGTCACGCTTGTCGGTTTTAATGTTCGTGATTAATAAGTAATGGAGTAGGGGTGAAACAAGGTGGGGATAGTTGACATTGTTAAGTATGACTAGACAAGTTTTTGCACGTTAACTGGCTGGTAGAATAGTGCAGACGTATTACTACAATTAAAATGGTGGGAGGTTTCGACCTATGAGATAGCTGAACTAATTGGGCCAGCGGACTAGCAGTGCTGGGTAGCCAGATAGTATATAACATCGTGTAACGTTCAGATTTAGGGAATACAGACGAGCAGAAGCATCGTGTCGTGAAGTATCTCCGGTTGGCCAGTACCTGAACTGTGTGGTTTGAAGACTAGAAGTCCTTGCTAACGGACTGACTGAGCTCTAGAAAGAAAGGTCTGAGTGGGCTGACCTTTGAAAGCCCACGCTGCGCTATTTTGATGTTCGCGCCTACCAGTAGGCGTGACCAATGGTAATATATCTTATTAGTTCAAGCATAATAGAAGATCAGAGATAGGGAGAGAACCACAGCCTCATAGGAAGTCTAAGGAAACCCCAGCTGGCACTCGACGACGAGTGGCCTGTGTTATAGAATTATTTCCATAGCATGATTGAAGTAATATGGCACATTGTTGATGAATTGAATAATGATTGTGCATATATATAAATAGTTTTTTTTGCAACTGCGTAATTACCTACAAGCCGAAGTGTGCTTCTGTAGGCTTGGAACGTACTGGGCTCTCCTAACATTCAGGCCCATATGATTTAGGGAGAGTTGGCCTTGCGACTGGCCAGTGGCGACTCAACTGTCAATTTAAATTGATATCTAGTTTCGTATAATATACCTATTTGCTATTGATTGCAGTACATCCAATAAGGAACCATAATTACATGAAATATCATAGATTAAGTTAGTAATTAGAATTTATTGCTTTGAATATACCTCTATTGTCTTTTGTTTTGTTTATTAATATTTATGTAAAACATGGCCTGACCGGCCTGACATATATAGATTTATTTACATAGTTTATTGTAGAATATCATCGACAAGCTATCTACAACATGTCGGAGGTTATTGGAAGGCTAAGCCAGGAAGCGGACGCTATGGAGCTCACTGGGCAGGAGAGACGGGACTACCTCCGTGAAGGCCTAGAAAGAGAAAGACAGCTGGAGGCTCAACGACAGGAGAAGGAGGCTGAACGACAGGCTCGGGAGAAGGAGGCTGAACGACAGGAGAAGGAGGCTGAACGACAGGAGAAGGAGGCTGAACGACAGCTGGAAAGGGAAAAGATGAACCACGAGTTGGAGATAGAGAGGATGCGCCAGCAACGTGGAGGCAACGACTCAGCGCAGAAGACCGACGACCACGCCAGTTCTAAGAGACCCAAGCTACCTGCATTTCAGGACAAGAAGGACGATCTGGATAGCTGGTTGCTGCGGTTTGAGAGGTTTGCCGAGACAGCTGAATGGCCCAGATCCACCTGGACGACATCACTGTCTGCCCCGCTGACCGGGAGAGCTTTGGAGTGCTTCTGCAGACTACCGATCGACGAAGCCAAGGACTACGACAAGGTCAAGGAAGCGTTGCAGAAGAGGTACAACCTGTCAGAGGACGGATACAGACTCATGTTCAGACAAGGTAAGCCTGAAGATGGAGAAGATGTTGGAATGTTTTTGACCAGGATCAAGACCTATCTAGAGAGGTGGATAAAGCTGTCGAAGACGGAGGAGACCTACGAAGGAGTGAGAGATCTGTTCGTCAGAGAGCAATTCATGGATGCCTGCCCACCAGACCTTGCAACCCATGTGAGGGAGAGGAAACCAAAGACGCTACAGGACATCACAGATTCAGCGGAGGCGTACCTGGTAGCGAGGAACCGGACGCTTAGCGGGAGCGCCAGACTGCAGAGCCGGCCAGTGCGACAGAGGCCCAACGGAGACAGAAGCCCAAAGTTCTGCCATAGGTGCCAGAGGCCGGGACACAAGGCGGCGGAGTGTCGTACAAAGTTAAACGACAAAGGTGAGTTGAAATGTTACCTTTGTGGAAAGCCAGGCCACGTTCGGAGGATGTGTCCAGCCCAGAAGGATATGGGACGAGGCAAGCCGAACAAGGCGGCGGCGGCCGTAGTGATAGCGGCGGACGAGTCGTCGAGACAGGATGCGACGACGGCTGACACCAGCATCAACGTTCAAGCGGTAATGAAGGACGGGAAGCTACAGTTAGCGGTGCCTGTTACTTGCGGAGGATGCAGTGACGGAAGGACCGTGGAGAAACTGAAGTTACCAGTGATGAAGGGCTTGATTGGAAATCGAGCGGTAGATGTCCTAAGAGATACCGGCTGTGAAGGTGTAGTGGTGCGGCGAGCACTGGTGGACGACGGACAGCTCACCGGTGGGAAGAAACTTATCGCGAGGATCGATAACTCCTTGCTAGCGGCGGAGGAAGCCGTTATCGACGTGAAGACTCCTGACGGGCAAAGTGACGGCGCTGTGTCTCCCGGAGACCATCTGCGACCTAGTAGTCGGGAACGTGGACGGAGCGAAGGATCCGTACGACCCTGATACTGAGGTGATGGTAGGAGCGGTGACCACGAGGGCCCAGGAGAAGAGGAAGGGTCGGTCTACGTCGCTGAAGGTGCCGAGGGCAGAACGGCACGCGGGAGTGGATAGAGAGGAACTTATCCGACTCCAAGAAGAAGACGAAGTCATTAGGAAGTTAGAGCAGAAGAAGATCCCAACTAATAGAGGCAATAAATCTGTTCATTTTGAGAAACATGGAGGAGTACTGTACCGGATCTACAAGGACCTGAGACAGGCGACGGTTATAAGGCAAGTGGTACTACCCGAGAAACTGAGAGAGTATGTACTGAGTGTAGCCCACGACTCGATCGTCGGAGGACACCTCGGCGTGAAGAAAACCAAAGACAGAGTTATGAGCAATTTTTATTGGCCTGGAATTGAAGGTGACGTCGCGAGATACTGCCGCTCATGCGACATATGCCAGAGGACGGTGAACAAAGGAGCGACCCCAAAGGTGCACCTGCAGAGTATGCCAGTAGTGGACGTACCATTTAGGCGAGTGGCCGTGGACTTAGTAGGACCTATCGACCCCCCAAGTGAAGGTGGACATCGGTATATCCTAGTGTACATAGACTACGCTACTCGTTACCCCGAAGCCACACCCTTGAAGAAGATCGACGCATAAACGGTAGCAGAAGCCTTAGTGAACATCTACAGCCGTTTGCGTGTGCCCGAAGAGATCTTGTCGGACCAAGGGACCCAGTTTATGTCAGATGTCATGAAGGAAACGACTAGACTACTGGGAATTCGACAGTCGACCACTACAGTCTACCACCCTATGTGCAACGGGTTGGTGGAGCGATTTAACGGCACACTGAAGAAGACCTTAAGGCGACTGTGCGCAGAGCAACCCAAGCAGTGGCACAGATACATCAACCCGCTGCTCTTCGCATATCGTGAAGTTCCCCAAGAGTCGACCAAGTTTGCCCCATTCGAGTTGCTGTATGGGAGAACTGTGAGAGGACCAATGCACATCTTACGACAACTATGGACCAAGGACGTAGAGGAGCCGGAAACGAAGACCAGGTACCAGTACGTCATGGAACTACGTGAGAGGCTGGAGGACACATGGAAGTTAGCGACGGAAGAACTCTCCAAGGCTCAAGGTAGACAGAAGACCTACTACTACCGGAAGGCGAGAGAGAGGAAGTTCCGCCCCGGAGATGAAGTGTTGGTGCTACTGCCGACGAACACTAACAAGCTCCTAGTCCAATGGAAGGGACCATATAAGGTAGTCTCAGTTGTCGGTGTTAACGACTATAGAGTCAAGATGGGTGCAAAAGAAAAGACCTTGCACGCCAACCTCCTCAAGAGATACATTCCAAGGACGTCAAAAGCAGCAGCAGTGGCAATGGAACCGAGACCTATTGTGACCGAGATGTGTGGCATGGACAACAGTAGGAGAGATACCACGCCTGGACATGTCAACGCCATAAAGGACGGCGGCGGTGATAGTGCTGAGACTGTACTGGCAGAGGACGACATGATGGACAAGAGTCAACCCGTGGAGTCAGCTGGCATGACAATCATCGAGGACTGCGACCTGGAAGGCGACAACGGTGGAACGACGGAGGACCTTGCCGACCTAGGAAGCTGGGACCAGAATGAAGGCTACAGAGATGTCCAGTATGGAACGCAACTGACGTCGGAACAACGTCAAGAACTCTGCGATGTGGTGAAGGATTACCAACACGTCTTCACCAATCTCCCTGGATGCTGCCAGTTGGGTGAACATCGCATCGACCTGACGACAGAAGTACCAGTTCGTCAACGACCATACCCGGTGCCCTACGCTATGCGCGAATCATTGAAGGAGGAGCTTAGCACCATGGAACGGCTGGGCATCATTCGAAGGAGCTCATCAGCTTATGCTTCACCTATTGTTGTCGTCAAGAAGAAGGACGGATCCAACCGAGTCTGCATCGACTACAGGAGGTTAAACAAGATCACAGTATTCGACCCTCATCCGACAGCAGCGCCATTAGAAGTGTTTAAGAGTCTCTCGAGAGGAAAATTATTCTCTCGGATTGACCTGAGCAAGGGATACTGGCAAGTGAAAGTTCGAGAGCAAGACATTCCCAAGACGGCGTTCGTCACCATGGGCGAACACTATGAATTCATTCGGATGCCTTTTGGGATGATGAACTCAGGAGCCACGCTGAACAGGATCGTAAAGCCATTGATCCGTGGAATGAACAATGTGACAGCATATGTGGACGACCTGCTGATTCATACAGAGACATTCGACGAGCATGTGAAGACTCTCAAGGACTTACTGCAGAGGATGGACCAAGCTGGATTAACTGCAAGACCATCGAAGTGTCTGATTGGAACGTCTGAAGTAGACTTTGTTGGACACTTAGTGGGAGAAGGTATGATTGGCCTGTTAGAAGAGAATGTATGTAAGGTACGAGACGCACCCAGACCCACCACTAAGAAGGAAGTGAAAGCATTCTTAGGATTAGTGGGATATTGCCATGAATTTATTCCTAACTTTTCAGCGATTGCATCACCATTGTCTGATTTACTTAGAAAGGGTCAGCCCAATATAGTTCAGTGGGATGAAACGCAGGAGAAAGCGTATACCTCTTTGAAGAATGTCATTATCTCCAAACCCGTGTTATGTTTGCCAGATTTTTCCAAAGAGTTTGTCTTAGCAACTGATGCATCAGATCGCGGATTAGGCGCTAGTCTTATGCAGGAACACGAGGGAAAGTTATACCCTGTGGCATATGCTAGTCGTAAGCTATTGCCTCGTGAGACAAAATATTCGGTCTCAGAGCGCGAATGTTTAGCTATTGTTTGGGCTGTAAAAAAGTTTACTTTGTATTTGTATGGAAAGGAGTTTGTGCTCCAAACTGACCATCGGTCATTAGAGTTTTTGAACTCTGCCAAGTTTGACAGTCCAAAGTTATTACGATGGAGTTTATTTTTACAGTCTTATCGATTCAGGATTCACTACGTAAAAGGCAGAGAAAATGTCTGTGCCGATTTCCTGAGCAGGGCATTTTAAAGTAGTACACTATCAGTGAAATGCATTGTAACCCATACTTTTGCCTACTAGATGAATTTCTAGGACGGCAGTATTGTACTGTAATTGGGGACATAGTTCATCTGTGACTGAATATTGAATTGATGGCTGATAGAGAGTCATGATGTGTTAGTCACATTTTGATTTTATGCTATGTCATATTAGTTACCAATGGAACTTGGTGTAATTTTTGGAAAATGTAACCCAAATGGGGACTGCGAGCAAGCAGTGTTTGTGTTATATTGCAATGTTGTAACTTGTTTTGACCTAATATGATGAAGAAAGACCCTGATCAGTGGTCGGTATGTATTGGTATTTTTGCCATTGTACGTATGAGTTATACATTTTGGATTTAACCATGTTATGTACAACAAGTTATATGCTATGATTCGTGCACGAAGCATTATGTAAACGATGGGCCATCGTTTCACCTTATATGATTTGTAATAATATCATTGGCCATCGTTTCACCTTATATGATTTGTAATAATATCATTGACCATTGTTTCACCACAGTGGTGGCGTTGTGTTACTTTGACTAGTAGGCCTACTGTCTACTATTGGGAAGCAATGACGGTATTGTATTAGTTATGGTATTAGTGATGCAAAGTACACTGCATTGTATTGTATTTGTGATGACATTCGGGAAGACACTGAAATTGTTATTAATTGTAATAGAATTAGCAACTACCTTTGTGAGATTGGGAGTGCTATAAGATTATTTCACGATAGTGCAGACGTTGTATAATGTTTTTGGAGTTGAAAGATATTCAACTTAAATTGGGGAGTTGTGTAGCATCTGCGGGCTACCCCTTGCCCTCCCCCGGTTTTGTTGTTGTGCTGGTGGCTGAGCATGTGTCCACTACTTTTTTCATCTTATTGTTGACAACCGCCAGAGTGTACTGTACTCCGTGACCTGACCTTCTTTTCTAGTGAGTAGTTTTTTTCCTCGCTCGCTTGTTGTCAGGTGTTTTGATTCGTTCAGTAAATATTAGTATGTTCCCGAATATTCGATAACGTTGTGGATACGAATGTTTACGCCAGATTTGGCCTTGAGTGATGTAACCTGATGACGTATTGATGCGTGATTGGTTAGTTTGTGCGAGGGCATAGGTAACGTTTATTTCGGGAACTTTCTGTAGGAATGTTTATATATATAGACCTGTGTGAGTGGTTGGGGGGTGAGTAAGTGAGTTTCCTTTTGTGTGGCGTAGATATTTAGTTTCGCTGGTGTCTTCCTAGTAATTTATTGTTCACTATAATAATAATAATAATAATATATTGCATTTATATAGCCAGTTATTAAACTTTAGTATTATTTAATCTATCGTCGGATCTCGTGTTTATTTATTTTACAGCTGTAATAGTTTCGTTTTCTAAAGGGTTGTAGTTAGATCAACTAACTCCCCCCTACTATAACGTGCTAGAACAACCTCAGCTGTTACACTCTAGTTGTTTAATACTTTTCTTATGTGGTTGTGTCCGAGTGTGAGTTAGCTGCCTCTCGTGCAGTCGAATGCTCCCCAAGACCCTAACTCTGCTCGTGACATCTGGAGGGGACACCCGGGTGGTCGCGTTTTAAGAAGTTTTGGAGAAGTGTGGAGTTGTTTTTTATACAACCGATTATGACTATGGTTTTCCGCGTTTCGTGGACCATCTAACGTAATACTATATATGACAAGTAAGAATAACCGATTATGATTGTGACTATCCATGTGGCCAGTGGATGAGTTACCTAAGAACATACCCGATATGGATATTGAATTGAACCGATTATGACTATATTACCGAGATGACTGTGACACTTGACGTGTGCATGGCTTGGGTACGGAAACGGCGCATTAAATTAACTGCTATCGCCTCGTGGCATCTCATCTATACCGGATTGGATGTTGGAAAGATTTAATTGTAATGTTATTTGAGATCTAGATTAGTGTTAAATGCGAGAAGCGCTACACGAATTTTAAACGAGAACATCAGATTAATTTATCTTAAGGACGCTTCTGTTAGTGTTAATTAAGCTTAACTATGCCGAAATTTGTAGTTGTGATAGACCCGGAAATTTTGTTCTCCTATTTAGGTCTGTCATATGTACTGGGGTTGGATAGGATTAGCACCTCATTCTGAGACCGAGGGATGGTATCACATATTGTTCACCCATTGTGAACACTTTTCACCTACCCCTGTGCTTTCCTTTGTTCCAACAGCTATTTTACTGACGTCGACCCGTATTTTGGCCACACCAGACGTTGTTGCCCAGGGTCGAGGACGAGAAGTCATGGCAGACCAGGAGTCTAGATCCACTAATGCCATCGATGCTACTATAGTTATCTTTTCTTGAGTATTATTCATTGTATGTATGCATTCCTGATGACATTCGCACAGGAGCAATGTTGTACTCTAAAATTTTCGAGTTATGATTGTTAATGTCTACGTATTTAGAGGTAAGATTTAATCCTCAGAGAGATATATACTTTTGGACGGAGCCTTAAGATTTTCATGAAGTTTTGTCCATCAAGGATACCCGTCCTGTAGGGTTTTTTTCAACTTTTGTAGTAGTCTTAGTTATTACCTAGTTAAGTTCACTTTCGAGCAATTTCTCGACTCATGCCTTCCCCTTACGATAATCATTTATATCGTTAAAATTGCAAATTTTAACTGGGGTGGGGGATGTGTCATGATTCGGATGTTGTTAAAACTCACGCAGAGAGTGAGTTGTTGTTGTTTTATCAGGGCCATGAGAAATTGGCTTGTGGCCTTGAACGGCCCTCGCGAATTATAGTTGGTGAGTAAATAAATGTAAAGTTAAACTTAGAGTCACGCTTGTCGGTTTTAATGTTCGTGATTAATAAGTAATGGAGTAGGGGTGAAACAAGGTGGGGATAGTTGACATTGTTAAGTATGACTAGACAAGTTTTTGCACGTTAACTGGCTGGTAGAATAGTGCAGACGTATTACTACAATTAAAATGGTGGGAGGTTTCGACCTATGAGATAGCTGAACTAATTGGGCCAGCGGACTAGCAGTGCTGGGTAGCCAGATAGTATATAACATTGTGTAACGTTCAGATTTAGGGAATACAGACGAGCAGAAGCATCGTGTCGTGAAGTATCTCCGGTTGGCCAGTACCTGAACTGTGTGGTTTGAAGACTAGAAGTCCTTGCTAACGGACTGACTGAGCTCTAGAAAGAAAGGTCTGAGTGGGCTGACCTTTGAAAGCCCACGCTGCGCTATTTTGATGTTCGCGCCTACCAGTAGGCGTGACCAATGGTAATATATCTTATTAGTTCAAGCATAATAGAAGATCAGAGATAGAGAGAGAACCACAGCCTCATAGGAAGTCTAAGGAAACCCCAGCTGGCACTCGACGACGAGTGGCCTGTGTTATAGAATTATTTCCATAGTATGATTGAAGTAATATGGCACATTGTTGATGAATTGAATAATGATTGTGCATATATATAAATAGTTTTTTTTGCAACTGCGTAATTACCTACAAGCCGAAGTGTGCTTCTGTAGGCTTGGAACGTACTGGGCTCTCCTAACATTCAGGCCCATATGATTTAGGGAGAGTTGGCCTTGCGACTGGCCAGTGGCGACTCAACTGTCAATTTAAATTGATATCTAGTTTCGTATAATATACCTATTTGCTATTGATTGCAGTACATCCAATAAGGAACCATAATTACATGAAATATCATAGATTAAGTTAGTAATTAGAATTTATTGCTTTGAATATACCTCTATTGTCTTTTGTTTTCTTTATTAATATTTATGTAAAACATGGCCTGACCGGCCTGACATATATAGATACTCTAGTTGTTTAATACTTTTCTTGTGTGGTTGTGTCCGAGTGTGAGTTAGCTGCCTCTCGTGCAGTCGAATGCTCCCCAAGACCCTAACTCTGCTCGTGACAGACTCGAACTAGACCAAAGATCGAGAAAATGAAAGGACAATATTATTTTACAATAATGCATCTGTCTGTATCTAGTATTATCTGTGATCCGTATTTCTTTATCTCTCCGTACCTTTCTGTCTGTCTGTCTGTCTGTCTCTCCTTCGTTGGAAATCGAAAAGACAAGGCCGAAGAGGCCACCGGCAGGGCAAATTCTAAAAAACGAATTCTTACCATAACAAGAAAATTCAGATCAAGAAAAGTGAGGTGTAAATGCCAGGGGCAGCGAAACCTCCTAAAATAGAGATCTAAAACAGTCAGATCTGATCTGCCTCGGTTTTAGTGTGACATTTTAACTATAACCGACTTGAACAGAACTAGTCTGTCCCACTGGTTGGAGAGCATCAGAAATGTCTTGAGACAGCAGCTGGTGGAGGAAGAGACTACGCGCACTGAGTAAAAAAGAAGTCGCAGTTCAGTACACAACCAGTATTTACAATACCA
Source organism: Onchidella celtica (assembly GCA_963931925.1). Lineage (NCBI taxonomy): Eukaryota > Metazoa > Mollusca > Gastropoda > Systellommatophora > Onchidiidae > Onchidella > Onchidella celtica. Next base: position 38,623,243 of record OZ007580.1, on the reverse strand, counting down.
CAATGCCCATGATCTTTTGGCCTTTGCCATGTCGTTTTGTCCAGCCATCTTTCAGGCAGACATACAAAGGCTTGCCCAAGAAGGGAAGTACTAACTATTCTTTCAACAGCAATTAAAAAGAAAGTTTTGATGTGTTGTTATGGATTTAGCCGACTCTCTGGTGGTTTTGATTTTGCTTAAAAGAATTGATTAAATCCAAAGAAAGCCCCACAGACCATAATTAGACCAGCGATAGAGAAAATGAAAGTACAATATTACTGTACAATAGCGCTTCTGCCTATACCTAGTATTATCTACATCTGTATTTCTTTATCTCTCCGTTTCTTTCTTTCAGTCTGTTTGTCGGTCTGTCTGTCTGTCTCTCTGTCTGTCTGTCTGTTTCTCTACGACTATGTCTCCCTACCAAACTCCTACATCGACCACTCTCACACATCCATATACTCAAACGGACACCTAAACCCACAGGCCTAGGGTGTCAACAGACTATGTCAGTAGCAACAACAAACAACTTAATCAGATTTAAAACACACATTTCTCCCCCCAGGCAAACAAGCAGAAAAAACAAATCCGACAAAAACCTTGCTTTTCATTTACGCAAGAAAAGAACTATTCTAATCTTTCTTTAAATTCATTCCTTCGCAGCAAATTTAACTGTCGCGTTCATTCTACTTAGAGAAGTCTTCGGGGAGTTTTGTTAGCATGAATGCCAATTTCTCTCTCGGCAGTAATTTAAATCTACTCTTAGGTAACCCAGTTTCCATTGTCGCTTCTTTATTATCTGTGCAGAGATAAAAATAAGAAATCCTCTTAGACTGGGGTATTTTAGTCTTACCGAATAATAAGTATTTAATTTTAGTTCAGGACCAATTCAAAACAGCTGAAGATTTCGAAACTAACTCAATTTCTATTATTAATTTTGCTTTTGTCTTCGAGCCAGCAGCTGATTTTCGTTCAAATTGAACGTAACAGTTCTTTGCTGTTTGTGTTGTATAACTACCGCAACCTACTTCTTCTTGTCAAATTTTAATGACATCAGTTATTTCATTCAAAATGTGATTAAAAGGAAAGAAAAGTACTACTATGTAGCAAAGCCGTGGGTATGAAATTAAACGGAAACGATACAACAAAACGCGAAGGAAAATGCGAGACAGAGGCTTTGCTAATCGCAACTTTTTCTGTTTGCAATATTTTGACTTTTCTCCAAGACTTGCTGCGATTCCCCCCCCCCCTTACCCCCCCCCCCTACCCCTCCTCAGATTTTCTGGAGTTCTTATAACATTTTGTCAATCTGTAATTTCATTATGAATTCCGGTCGCTAGAAGGTAATCCTCATTTTTCTTTAGTAAACACACAAATAATTAAAACATTCGATCTAGGATGAAATTCTTATTGAAAATGTTTAAATATTAATATTCTTTCGCCGACGATAAGAAATGATTCAGAGGAAATTCGTTTACATCCATAAGACTAGTTTCATTCATTTTGTTTCGCTGTTATTTTCATCTATCCACTCATCCATTTTAACAATGCAAACTTACATCCATCCATCCACCCAAACAATCCATCCAGAAATCCATCCAGAAATCCACCCATTCATCCATACATTCATCAATCCATCTATCTATGTAGCTAGTCATCCATCCATCCATCCATTCATCCATATATCCACCGACCCACAAGTCCATCCATCCATTCACCCGTCCATCCACCTCCCCATGCATGCATCCATCCATATATCCATCCACCCTCCTCCCTCCATCCATATATCCATCCATCCACATAACCATCCATCCACAAATCCATCCATCCATCCACAAACCATCCTTCTATCCACCCATCCATTCATCCATCCACCCAGCCATCCATCCATCCACCAACTCACCAATCCATCCACCCACCCAACTATATTTATTTCAAACATCAGTTATCAATCACCATTATCACATTCCGTGCCGTTACGAGTTCCCATATCTTTTCTCTCACTCCATCCTTTCCCTCACATCCCCTGCCTTCCCTCTGTCTATCCGATTCTCACGCAATGTCGACATAGCGTTAAAGAAAAAAGCAAACAAACACACACAAAGAAAATCTCTGATTCTGTAAAAGCAACATAAAAAATCTCACATTTCCATTGTTCTGTTCCGCTCTCTGTCAACAACAAGAACATCACATACGGAACATTAAGGGGTAAACCAGACCAGGGCTAGCGTAGGCGCCAAACTGGTGCCTCACCGCCTAATTATTATGCATCACACTAAAACACTAGTCACTGTCAATACCACCACAGTATGGGCAGTGAGTATTGTTTTAGTGTGATGCATAATAACTAGGTGGCGAGCCACCAATCTGGGGCCTACGCCAGCCTTGGTCTGGCTTACCACTAAGGCAGGAGACACAAGGGTTTTGATCGTTCATAGTTCACCATTCACTGTTTACTTTGGACAAAAAACAACAACAAAACACTCTCCTCAAATAACAGAGCAGGTCACATTGCTCATTCATCTTTTTTTTTTTTCAAATAAGCCAGTTATTGAGTTAACACTTTCATTGCCACTGCCGTAAAGCTAATTTTCAACAGTTTTGGTATTTAATAATGAATTATAAATTTTCGTTGGTGATATGGGGGTTGACAGGGATACATTTTAATCTATTAATTTTAATTTCAATTTTGCCCCGGGCAGCGGCCTGTTCGGCCTGCTCTTTACGATTTCCAACTGCCAAGGTATCTTTAACGTGCTCAACGTGCACACGGGCCCGCCGAATTAGATAAGATAAGAATCACTTTGTTTTTCCATAAGGGAAATTCGCATTCACAAAGTGTTTTAAAAGAGCACGTACATGTAGGCCTACATACATTTAACACATTATTGCATAATCTTCTCTTAACCCTTACAAAGCCTGCTGCAAAAAATGTAAACAGTTCCATGTCTAGCTGACCGGATACATAATTTTTCTGCAGATTATTTGACATTACAAACAGGTTTTATTATTTTAACCCCTATCTTCTATACGAAAAGGTGACAGTTATGAGATCTACGCATCACCAAAACTATAAATCATAATATGTATTCAAATAATATTATAATACTTTAGAATACAAGTTGTGAGTTGTGAACTGTTGTGAGTTGTGAACTGCGCCTAATAGGCTGCGGTTACAATTTGCTCTGAGATAGGGAGATATAGAGAGAGTGAGAGAGATGCAAATGGAGAGAACAAGACTTTCTGTAAAAACTCGTTTGGATTAGGCGCTATATAAATGATCTTCATTATTATAAATGATCTTCATTATTATGTTATCTTTTAATGTATCGTCCAACGTCAGACTTCAATGGTCTAGATTCATGACATGAGAAAGCTCAGTTTTTCATCGTTCTAAGTAGAAAAATGTATAAATACCGCTGATGGCACACTATTATAAATACGGCAGAAAAACTGTGAGGTCGCAGCAGGGCCTATAAGCAATGTCAAAATTCGGCAAAAAGAAAACGTTGTATGTGGCGAAACCCTGCATGAGAAATAAAACCCAAATGATACAAAGCGAACTAAAGAAAAGACAGAAACTACGAAAGCCGAAAATTTGTGTATTTTCTGTCTTCTCTTTACTTTGCTTTGCATTGTTTGGGTTTTATTTGTAACGCAAGGTTTCGTTACGTACAACTTTTTACTTTTTGCCCAATTTTGATGGCGGACTTATAGTTGTACATCGTTCATAAATGAACATTCATGTTCTTTCGTCGATTATTTATATCGTTCAAAATGCGTCACCAAATCGCATAATTTCAGTGTGAGCTTATGAGTAGTACGTGCAAAAACTAGCCCAATACGTGTTGTTTTCCGCGTTGAACGATGATTTCATGAACCATAACCGCTGAGGGTTGACTTTGAACAATGAATGATTAATGAGTAATTATGAACTGCGGCATTACTTAACATGATGAACTATGAAACAAGAACCACTCGTTCGCCTCTGGTCTGAAAAAACCAATTGCTTCACGTTGTCACAATCATTATTCAGGATTGTCGGGTCGCAAAGTTCAATGTTAAAAGCCTGTCAGCTCACAGCAAATTTACTGCTATGCACTGCCAATATCTTTAGTCTCAGAAGGCCCATATCATTAAGTGTTAATCTGTTTCTCGTTCGCAAGAGCGGTCTTACGAGATGCAGGAAACCGTTATCATTTGCTGTTCTCTATAAAACCTGCAATGTGATGTTAGGTGTTTGTTGCAATGTGTTGTTGTGCGTACCGTACTCTTGACAAGACTGATGTTACCCTAGAGTGGGGCCTCCTTTAGACACGGAGGTTAGTTGGTAGCATTGGGTTCAAAAGTTCTCCCCTTGTCATTTTGTCCATCTGTTTATCAATCTTTTCATCAAACCTCTCACTCATTCTTCCCAATATCCATTTTCGTCCCCCATCCATTCATTTTTCCATTTGTTCATACATCCACCCACCCATCCATCGATCGATCAGTCCATACATATATATCCACCATCCCTCCATCGGTCCGTCCATCCATCCCTCCATATCTGTGTATCAATACATCCACACTCTCATCCATCCATAATACATAACAACGTACATCATTCTGTCCATCCACCACCCATCCATCCACCTGTCCATCCATCCATCCATCCATCCATCCTCTCTTTTCATTCATTAACCCTTCGAATACTGACGCCGTGAAAGGTAGACTTTCCTAAGTCCAGTTCTTATTAAAATTCACATATTTCAGTTATTTTCAATGGTATATATGAATCTTGATCAGGCTATTGATCTATATTTAAAAGCCAGTAATGAAGGAACAAAACCTGTAATTGATGCAGCAGTGAAGAATTAACAGCAATGTTTCAGTACTGAAAGGCTTAAAACATTTTTATTAATACCGAAGGCCACCTTATCCGAAGTGTGGAAATTACGCAGCTAAATGTCGGGCAAAAACAATAAAAATGTAAAGATATTTAATATTTAATATAACTGGCAAAGAAATTAGATTATTGCAAGGCAATAGCAAAAGTTTTATTTCACGGCGTTTCACAAAACTCTTGTTCCTGCGAAATTTTGAATTCTGCTTCCTTCCTGTTCGTGAATTCTAAAGCTATAAATATGCTTCGCTCTCCCAAGCGGTTCAGTTCTTCTCTTTGAGTTAAAGGACAATCTTTAAGATGGGCATTCTTAGGGAGAGATCATACTAAGCCCGGTCAGACACAGTGAGCTGTTGGCAGACAAGAAGTACACACCATACTTTCCTATATTTTCTGAGTCAAGTCGGAAAGTCCCTATCATAGTAAGCCCGGCCAGACACAGTCAGCTGCTGGCAGATGAGAAGTGCACAGCATAATTTCCTATTATTTATTTTCTTGGAAAATCCGTTCCTATATTTTCTTAGTAAATCCGGGAAGACCCTATAATACTAAGCCCGGTCAGACACAGTCAGCTTCTGCCATTATTTCTTTGGTGTACATTTTGCTGGCAACATCTGACCGTGTCCGACGAGGGTTAGTATGACACCTCCCTTAGCCAACGTACCAACAAATCTTTCCAAGTGCACATGATCAGGTGCGTGCACAGCAAAGGGGGTGGGGGCGGGGGGGTCATTACGTCCAAATGCATCAAATTCATCCACGCAAGATGGAGCTCGCATGCTAAACTACTTAACAATTGCTGGCCTCAAATACCAGGGCCGTTGAGGAAATCAAGCGTGTTTCCAATGTCTAATACATCATTGGGGATTGGAAAGTACTGGGGGGTTTAGGGCCACTGACTCACTCATTGTACAAATGAATGTGTTGCTGATCTGTATTCGAGTGTAATGAACCCTTCCGAGTGTTGCCTTTCTGAGGATAGATAGTTCTGCAGGTCAGCCAGTAGGCATGAAAGTTTCTTACGGGACAGTAGATTGGCCCATCCATCTATCCATCAATCCATCCATCTACCAATCCTTTCATCCATCCACCCATCCATCCATCCATCCATCCATCCATCCACCAATCCATCAATCCATTCATCCATTCAACCACCCATCCATCCATGCACCAATCCATCCATCTATTCGTCTAGCCATCCATTCATCCATCCACCAATCCATCTATCCATTCATCCATTCAACCATCCATCCATCCGTCCATAAATTCTTTCAAGTATCTTTCATCCGTCCATCCATCCATTCTTTCATGTATCTTTCATCCGTCCATCCGTCCATTCTTTCCAGTATATTATATCATCCGTCCATCCATCCATTCACATGTTCTTCTATCGGTCTTCCATCGATCTTCTACCAATTAATCCATCCCTCCCTCCCTCCGTCCGTCCTTCCCTCCCTCCATCCATCCATCCATTTCATCCATCCATCTATTCACATGCTCTTCCATCGACTTCCTGTCCATCAATCCGGTGGGCGATATCTCCAAAAAATATATATCGATACTGCTATCAATATTTTGCAAGTAAAATATCAATAAATCGGTGTAATAGCGAAAAACTGCAAGGGAAACAATCAAGTTAAATATCTACCCCGTCAAGTTTACCCACCCCCCATGGAGAGGGAATTTAATGATATTAGAGGTTTCCAGTTTCTACTGAGTTATTACTGAGTTTTTATTTGTTGTTGTTCCAATTTTTGTTTTAATTAAACATTAATTTGTTTTTCAATTAAAGTGACTTTTTGCTAAGCTGCGATGTGGCAAAATGACTCTACGGAACTATAATTTCCTTTTGACAGTGTTAAAGTCTTCTCTGTGTGTGTGTGTGTGTGTGTGTCTGTCTGTCTGTCTGTGTGTCTGTCTCTCTCTCTCTCTCTTTCTCTCTCTCTCTCTCGTCCTTCCACGTTTTTATCTAGGGTCGGCAACGAGACTGTTTTGTGACCAGATGAATGAAGTTGGACATAACAAACTCTGCTTTAACAGCCCTCGATATTTGAGAGAGACTGGAAACTTTACGAACTTCAAACATCAGTTGAACATTCATCATTTTGCACTCTGAATGTCCATCTAGGGTTTTTGAATGTGCATGGTTGTGTATTGTGTGTGTGATTTAATATGATATGAATACTGTAGAGCACTTAGAGCCTGTTTGTTAACGGGGGGAACCGGTATGTAAAATACTAAGTTGTATTATTATTATTATTATTATTATTATTATTATTACTATTATTATTATTATTATTATTATTATTATTCTGAAAGTACAAACTCGCTTTTATCTTCATCATTCCAGACTGGGCATAGTAATTTCTACTAATGGTCAACTCAAAATCTCCATTGCTTAAATCCATTGATCCAGGTTGCTACATAAGGTTTTTCCACACCTGTGGAAAGTAGTGCTGGGCACGGTTCCGACACCAGTGTCGACTCCTCAGGTACTGACCTTCACCTTGCGACTCCGACACGACCAGAACCTGGTACCGGTATGGGCACTAGTTCCGATACTGTGGCCGCTCTCTAGTTTTCCTTTCTCATTACCACTGCTTAATGTACCTTTAATACGTGTAAACATTACACTACACAATTTTAATATTTGTAGAATTAGCTCTGCGTCCTCACTACACTACAGCACCGTACCATTGCCCCGCACTAGACGGGAGACAGCCAATTAATATTTGACTGTTCACCTTTGCATCGTGCAAATGATCAGGGTCAGTGCCGAATTCGAGGTCTCAGAGTCGACACCAGGGAAATGATGGGGCCGTGACGTCACTTCCTTGGCAATTGGGTCATGTCACTGTTGGGGTCAGTGTCGACACCATTGTCGGAACTTTTCAGCAAGTACCCATGACGTCATTGGAGACAGAGTGGGTGTCGATTCCAACGAGAAGCTGTGGTGTCGGAGCCTGTATTCGCGACACTGAAAAAATGCTGGTGCCCCTCAGCTGTACTGGAAAGTGAAGACCCACTGGTGAAAGTGGACTGTTCCATGCAAAATCTACAGTCTACAGAAAAAAAATAGAAAAACACCAAGGGATGGCAATGTGATTTTGAAGATAAATGAAACAAACCCCTTTAAATTGAAATTGTTGATTGATCTCCGGCTCACCGGTTGGGAAGCATCCAAGTGTCAAATCTTGGTATGAGTCGTTGGTGTCATGGTGAAAGCGACGCTTAACAAGCCCTATTATGCTAACTCACTCCACTCTTCACCCACTGCCAACCCCGAATCCAGGTGTACCTGAGAGCTCTAACTGAGGGCAAATTATGAAGGCTGCTAATTCTCTGACATACGTGCTCTAATCGAGAGCAACCCCCCCCCCCGCCCCGACACAGGTGCTCTAATCAAGAGCAACCCCCCCCCCCGACACAGGTGCTCTAATCAAGAGCACCCCCCCCCCGACATAGGTGCTGTAATCAAGAGCACCCCCCCCCCCGAGACAGGTGCTCTAATCAAGAGTAACCCCCCTCCCCCAGACACAGGTGCTCTAATCAAGAGCACCCCCCCCCCCGACATAGGTGCTGTAATCAAGAGCACCCCCCCCCCCGAGACAGGTGCTCTAATCAAAAGTAACCGCCCCCCCCCCAGACACAGGTGCTCTAATCAAGGGCAACCACCCCCCCCCCGACACAGGCGCACTAATCAAGAGAAACCCCTCCCCCCCCACCGACACAGATGCTCTAATAGAGAGCAACCCCCCCCCCCCACCCTGCACAGACACAGGTGCTCTAATCAAGAGCAACCCCCCCCCCCCGACACAGGTGCTCTAATCAAGGGCTACCACCCCCCCACACAGGTGCTCTAATCAAGGGAAACCCCTCCCCCCCGACACAGGTGCTCTAATCAAGATCGACCCCCCCCCCCGACACAGGTGCTCTAATCAAGAGCAACCCCCCCCCCCGCGTCACAAGTGCTCTAATCAAGAGCAATCCCCCCCCGACACAGGTGCTCTAATCAAGAGCAAACCCCCACCCCCGACACAGGTGCTCTAATCAAGAGCAACAACCCCCCCCCCCCCGACACAGGTGCTCTAATCAAGAGCAACCCCCCCCCCCCGACACAGGTGCTCTAATCAAGAGCAGTCCCCCCACCCCCGACACAGGTGCTCTAATCAAGGGCAACCACCCCCCCCCCCGACACAGGCGCACTAATCAAGGGAAACCCCTCCCCCCCCACCGACACAGATGCTCTAATAGAGAGCAACCCCCCCCACCCTGCACAGACACAGGTGCTCTAATCAAGAGCAACCCCCCCCCCCCGACACAGGTGCTCTAATCAAGGGCTACCACCCCCCCCACACAGGTGCTCTAATCAAGGGAAACCCCTCCCCCCCGACACAGGTGCTCTAATAGAGAGCAACCCCCCCCCACCCCACACAGACACAGGTGCTCTAATCAAGAGCAACCCCCCCGAAACAGGTGCTCTAATCAAGAGCAACAACCCCCCCCCCCCGACACAGGTGCTCTAATCAAGATCGACCCCCCCCCCCCCGACACAGGTGCTCTAATCAAGAGCAACCCCCCCCCCCCCGCGTCACAAGTGCTCTAATCAAGAGCAATCCCCCCCCGACACAGGTGCTCTAATCAAGAGCAAACCCCCACCCCCGACACAGGTGCTCTAATCAAGAGCAACAACCCCCCCCCCCCCGACACAGGTGCTCTAATCAAGAGCAACCCCCCCCCCGACACAGGTGCTCTAATCAAGAGCAATCCCCCCACCCCCGACACAGGTGCTCTAATCAAGAGCAACCCCCCCCCCCCGACACAGGTGCTCTAATCAAGAGCAACCCCCCCCCCCCGACACAGGTGCTCTAATCAAGAGCAACCCCCCCTCCCGACACAGGTGCTCTAATCAAGAGCACCCCCCCCCAATAAAAAAATTACCAGAAAATGTAGTTTTTAAAAAATATCGAAGATATCTATATTTTTTCTCAATATCGAATTGTAAACGATATCCATAAAATATCGATATATCGGTATTCGATTTCGATATGCCCACCACTACTATCCACCCATTCTATCTATGAATCCATTCATTCACATGCACATCCCTTCATCCATCCATCCATCCATCCATCCATCCATCCATCCACACATCCATCCATCTATCCATGCATTCATCCGTCCATCCCTCCCTTCCCCCTCCCTCCATCTATCCATCGTACAAAATTAATCAATGTGCTCTCGATCTGTATTCCAAGTCTCATTAACGCTCTCGCCTGCTGCCTCTCCAGGTATTTAAGCTTGAACTTGTAGCACCGGAAAGGAGATTGGTAGAAGATGATTATAACGAGCTTTTGAACCGTCTTAACCAAAGCAAAACTTTTTGGTTCTGTGACTCTTTACAGCGACAGCCTTGTGATTGACTTCTCTCGCTGTGCGGATCAAATCAGTAGAATACTCTTTCAGCTCAGATTCCGGTCATTTGAGGCTCTAGTGAAAGTGGACGGACAGGAACTGAGTTCATGTTGGCTTGTCCGACCTTGACCCTCCACTGCTCCCCAGCTTCATACATCGGCTCAAGATAAAATTGATAATAACATTTGTCGGTTCTGACCTTTCCGAATTGAAAATAGTTGTGTGCCGCAAAGGCGTTAGGCCCTTTTTCATTCGGTGTTCAGGTATGCCAGAGAGGGAGAATTAACGCGTATTTTCCTGCTAAAAAAAGACTTTAGGGAGTTCAGACAAATGGCATATGCCTTTCTCTGCTATTTTTTTGCTTCTGCCCAAAGTCAGTTTCTGCGTTTTGATAGCTCTACATTGTATAGTTAACATTTTTCTCCTCCTGAAAAGTTCAGTGAATGGTGAATGGGCTTTCAATCATTTTATCACAAAAGGGCACCACAGTAATAGAAAACAAAAAGTTGCAAGAGACACAGGCTATTTACGGCCTGCGGGGACAGACCCCCCCCCCTTTCCCTCCCCGGTACCTCCCCACCCCCATGATGTTCTAGATATTCCCTACAGCAATAGCAACAACAACAACAACAAATACAGCAACAGCAACAACAACAACAACAACGAGAACTACAACAATAGTAATAACAACAACAACAACAACAAATACAGCAACAGCGACAACTACAGCAACAACAACAAGAACTACAACAATAGCAACAACAACAAAAACAAATATAGCAACACCAACAACAACAACAAATACAGCAATAACAACAAAAACAACTACAGCAACAACAACAAAAACTACAACAATAGCAACAACAACAACAAATATAGCAACAGCAACAACAACAACAAATACAGCAATAACAACAACAACAACAAGTACAGCAATAGCAACAACAACTACAGCAATAGCAACAACAACTACAGCAATAGCAACAACAACTACAGCAACAACAACAACAAATACAGCAATAACAACAACAACAACAACTACAGCAATAGCAACAACAACTACAGCAATAGCAACAACAACTACAGCAACAATAACAACAACAGAAGCCAGATCTGGGAAAACCGTGACATTTTAGTTTTACTCTGATAAGCATGAATGTCACAAATTTCAGAATGAAATCGTGGTATCTCAACTGTGTCCAATAAAATAGCAAGTGACAAAATGCATGTTTAAAAAAAAAAAAAGCAAGACTACCATAGATCTTCAGAGGATATGATAACTAAGTAGTAAAAAAGAAGTGAATAATACGCTTGTTCAAGTGATATTGAGAATTAGGCTGGTGACACACCGAGTCAAGTCCGGTTTGTCTGGGGTTTAATGTGAGATATGGACTAGAGACTTAAACGGGACATCGCACACCAGAGGGAGCAAAATATGTCTATTTCACCTTTTCGACGCTTCTTTTAATGAACCCGGGAAGTGGGAAGAGCTCGCCCCTAGGCTCTGTACAGACCAAGGGCAAGTGGAAAACTAACAAACACTTGCAGTAACAGATCTCCTTCCGGCCCCCTTTTTCATACAGCAATTAAAACAAGCAAAATACGAAAAAGCCAACCAACAGGACGTCACAATACTGACAGTATTCTCTAAACATTACCACGTTGAACAAGTTACACTCACTAGCTAACGGGGTATCCATCAAAAAGAACTATAATGAGCCCGGGAAAATAAAGTCTATTTCACCAGTTCTCTTCTATAAAAACTGTTTTGAATCAACTTGGGGAAAGACAGACCTCGCACACTGAATCAAAACAGACGCATAATAGACCTGATACAGTGTGCCACCAACCTTAGTGTTTCAGCTCTTGAATTCTGGTCCCAGATTTTGACCGTCATGCCATGCTCATATTACGTATTTTTGTGTGGAGCTCCCAGTTAATGGAAGATGAGAAACTTTTAGTGTTCTGAAACTGGGCTGGTTTAATTGTTTTGTTTGTTTTATTAATGCGCCATTCTTTTGATTTATAGGCGGCTT
>OZ007580.1:38603428-38605928 GCA_963931925.1 Onchidella celtica | reverse complement strand
AATATAAAGATAACAATGCAATGACATACGTTATATCACTTAATTAAACTGCCGTCCACGGCCTTCTCCCGTAAGCACACTTCCTCGGGTCCACAGCCCGGTAATTACTTTCTAAAGACACTTCGGCCTCAGCCTCTCCTCTCAGGGTCTTAATAGCATATTAATATTTCACTGGCACCGCAGTCTCTCAATAGCCCCTTCCTATTGCCATAACACATTAGCATTCCAATAGCACATCAACATGACAAAAGCACATTAGCATTTCAATAGCACATCAACATGGCAATAGCACATTAGCATTTCAATAGCACATCAACATGGCAATAGCACATTAGCATTTCAATAGCACATTCACGATCATATATACGTCCCTGTCGGTGGCCAGACTGCCACGACTCATGTGCCTCTACTGTCCTGCACCGACAGCTTCCTTCCTGGCCTATGTGTGGCCTCCGGCCCTATGCTGGCCTATCCCCTGTGCTCACCGTAGGCGGCGCTCTTCGGCCCGACCCCGGCACCTACAAGAATAACATTACATTGGTATAATACCATACCATTTCTAATCACTTCACCCCTCATTACAACTCATGAAGCGTACACACAATAGTTCACATTTCACTCACCAAATATCTTACGGTAACACACCTCCACCGTAGTACACAATACTCACTCTCGCTACAAATCCATGAACTCAACTTTCATCTATCGCTCATGGCGCACATTGCTATATACAGTATCAAGGACTTCCACATTCCTCACATATACTTATTTACATCATGGTCATAGGCGAATATAATACATCAATCATAACTATTATCAATCATCGTTTCACCTACCAGTCATCACTGGAAAAACACTACTCCCAAGTCTTCCGACTGCTCTCCTTATGTTCGCCCTCTGGGGCTTTCTCCTGCGCCCGCTTTCTTGGACGTCTTAGTGTGCAGTGATAGTAATACAGCGCTCTCGCCCCATTCAGACCCCCACCACTCGCAACATGCACGCCCTCCCTTACCCCGTGGCCCGTGGGTTAACTTTATTCTAACCCTCTTCTCGTAACTACTGATCCTCGCTCACTCGCTCGTGACACAGGAATTGTCTGATTCTCCAGGATTGTAAACTCAATGCACACCTTTTCTCTCACTCCATTCCTTCTCTTACATCCTCTGCCTTCCCTCTGTCTATCCGAATCGCAACCTAAACACAAAAGCACAAAAAAACAAACAAACTGTAATTCCGTTAAAGCAACATAAAACATCTCGCATTTCCACTGTCATGTTCTCCTCTCTGTCAACAGCAACACTATCACACACGGAACACTAAGGCAGGAGACACACTCATCTTCATCGTTCCTAGTTCATCCTTCACCGATCAACAATGGAGAAACATAAATTCTTGTCAAATGACGTGGTAGGTCATATTACCTGTTCATGATTGAGCGTTTAATTTCAGCCCGTAATATTCAGCGTTTATGAAATGGGAAAGCTGATTTTTCGTCGTTCAAAGTCGAAAAATACATGGCAACCTTATTTCTTGTTTGTTCTACCTCCATTTTCTGAAGAAAGTTCATTCAAGTTGTCCTAGCTGCCCAAATCGGCCAGATTCTGCATATTATTATTCTTCCCTGTTTTATCTCTCCTTTGACCTCGCGTTTATTATGAACTCACATTGCCCTTTCTGACTGCTCCACAGCATCCGCTCCGCTATAGTTACGGATAATGACCTAAAACCCTCTTTGCCTGTGTATACTTGTCCACAGACTCCGTTCCACTCCTCTACATTTACGGATAATGACGTAAAACAGTCTTGCCGCTGTATACTTGTCCACAGCATCCGTTCCGCTCCGCACCTCACCGCTGCAGAGGCACAGATAGTTTTTCATACGACATTTTCCGTAAAAGTAGCGGAGCGGATGCTGTGGACATCACCACTTAGCTTACAGCCTCCAGCACAGAAAAAGGCTCATTCACGATTATAATGTCGACGAGAGAATCTGGGCCAAAGGAAATAGAAACACTATCAGAGAGCTTTAAGTTTCTCTGAATTGGACAGAATCAAATTACGGAATGGGGGCAGCAGTGAGGGACCCATCCAGATGTTATAGATGGTATTTTAATGTGTTTGGGTGTGTATGTTCGACTGCATATTTTTAATACTAAAAACTTTAACCTTCACTTCCAGACCATGCCAATTACTAAGAAACAAACTGAATACATTTCAACAATCAGGCCTGCAGGGCCACATTTTAATTACGTTAATTACACTAACAATCTCGACTAGATCTATTTATGTAGTAAGGATAAATAGCAGCAGCATCAATTCCATCATCAATAATACTTCATTACAAGCCTAGCTCTAGGTTTCCTATAATATCATTTAACTTCTGTTCTCGCTAATTATCTAACTAATTAGTTATATATCTAAGATCTGGACTGCTTACTGTATGGCAATTAATATACTAATATAGTCTCTGGAGACATAAGTGTCATAAGGCTATCTCAGA
>OZ007580.1:38513428-38593428 GCA_963931925.1 Onchidella celtica | reverse complement strand
GAGAGAGAGAGAGAGAAAGGAGAGAGAGAGAGAGAGAGAGAGAGAGAGAGTAGAAAATAAACATCACTAATAGCAATGAATACCTTTTGACATGGTCCTCCTTCCTTTTATACACAAAATAGTTATATTTTACCCATCTTACGTTCTTCTGGATGCCGTAAAAGACAAAAAGGCAAGAAACTGGTATAGTTATTGGATTCAGTTGATAATTAGTACAACGAAATTCCAGGATATTTCACTATGTTAATTTTTGTTTGTTCCGTCTCTTTTCTGACAAACTAGAGATCTTTCAGTAGATATTATCAAAGAAGTATAAAACAAGCACACTTTGACACCTGTTTAAAATGCGTTGTGACACTTATCCAGCTGCTTCACAGTTCCTTTTTATTCTAACTCTTAATCACAATGTCCTACTAAAGCCGCAAACGGTTAACATCGAATTTCTCAGTTGTGTAAAAATAGTGGAGTAGGAAACAAACAAGAAGTGAGGCCGCCATTTACATCGTGCCATAGTCATCACACGTCTATTTTCTGAACACCTTGAACTTTTTCCAGAACGAGTCCGCGACGCACGTGATGGGAATGCTCCAGGCATGCCCATAGACCGTTATGACAGCATCATATCCGGAACAGATAAAATAGGATTGACCCAAAAATTGTACGGAAGTATATCTGCATGCTAACAAAACCAGCTTTAGTCTGTCCTCGCATTTTCCCCACCTTTTCTGCGCGCCGTGTTTGATTAGTGGAGACGACTATGCGAACAGAGTCAAGTCTGTTTTTGCCTCGGTTTTGTAGACTAAAGACACGAAACGGGACTAAAACAAGACAGTCTGTCTAATTGATTCAATGGACGTTCAAATCTGAGTCAAAGTCAACCTAAAACAGACTTGACTCACTGTGCTACCTACTGGGAGTTTAGAAGGTCTTACGGTAACTTGGGATTGTAGCGCTCTCCTGCTGTGATTTGGAACTGAGCAGGGAACACTAGATAAAACCGAGTCTTCCCTCGTTTTTGTTGTGAAGTATTTTATATCGACATTTCCGTATGGCTTAAGTATATAAGACCTACTGTATTGTGTGTGCCAGCTGTGACCATGTAAGACCAAGAAATACACGCATCGCGAGCTCTGCCATTTGTGTAATAAAACTGTCGTGGTGAAGCTTGTGAAACGATGTTCTCGACTCAATTGATCAAGCTGTGGTTTGTAGAATCTTTAAAGGATCCTTGTTTTTCCGAGGATTTTAGCCTTAGGCTATTTGACCTCGTTCTCTGGTTTGATTTTTATTGTTGTTTCCCTTGTTTTCATCTGACTTTATCTCAGCCACCGAAATCCGACGCGTAAGAACGACGTTAAGTTTGAACACCGCTGCGCTGGTTACGACATCACACCGACGTGGGTTTGATGTAGGGAGCCATCATTCACCGTAACCTTACCATGGAAATCTACATCAGATTGACATAGGGTTGCTGGCAGGGATTTTTCCTCTCCCCATGCTCTTTGGACCCTCAACAGGGCTGTCTTTACCTTGAAAAGGGCTGTTTGCGGGGGTCTCACAGTGTGTTATGGTCCCAGCATCTACAACAGTGTCAAGAAAAGGGAATAGAATGTAACCCATTCAGGATCTAGTTGAACAAGAGTTCATGTTCAAAGGCTACAACTCTTGTACGAGTTCACTGAAAAGGTCTTCCACGTTCTCTTAGATAAATCCTGAAAATCTCTTTCCGCTAAGTGAAACAGTTTTGACGACCCCGAACTAGTAATACAGACTTGTTTCGTCTCGCAGTGCTCGAGGTCCTGTTGAATTCCATAGTCCACAGTTCCTATATATACCTATAGAGTATCCCCTGCAATTAGTCGATACAATAAAAGTTGAGCAGCACATCCTCACTGCTTGACGATAAAAGCTTGTGCCAGACTTATGTCAAAATGCAGCTGACGGTACATTGCATTCCTTAACGTGAGGGCTATCAGATAATATTACAGAAAAGGAAATGCTCTAATAGGAAAATATAATCATCCAATAGAGTCACAATGACATAAGGCGCTAAGTTACAGGAAAAGAAAAAAACAAGTCCCCCCCCCCCCCCCCCCCAATATCTCAGAAGTGCCCAAAACGACTTTTGCCTTTAGCGTAGAGCAGTGGCGACATGCCATATGCCAGTATTTGAAATGATGAGCCCTCAAATCTTTCACTTGAAATAACACAAAAACAATCTCAGTGTGCCCACAACCTAGACAAAACAGACACGATTCAGTGTGCGATCAGCGTGAAAATTGTATAACCATCTTCAGTGGCGGACCTATATTTTTGGGACTCGGAAGCTTGAAATGTTATCAGACCCCTTCTGAACCTGCAACAATAGGACAACATCCAAAATTCACTCAATAAAGTTTCTTCAAGGTCCCCCCAGGAATAGTGGCCCTGAAGCCTAAGCTTCATTAGTTTCAAAGCAGGTCCGCCAATGACCATCTTTAAACATCGACTGGGGCACATCGCCATTTCTATTGAATGCCCTCTGAAACTGGTGCGAAAAGTACGTTAGCTAGCTGTACTGGGTCGTACGGATTGGGTATGAAACGAAGAAAAAAAATATTTTTTTTAATGATTCATGCTCTGGCGCCACATTCTATAGCAAGTGTGTTTTTCCCATTTGTATCCAGGAGATTAGTCTGAAAAGAGCCTTTATTTATCATTGTACAGACAAAAAGCGCTTTAAATGTTAGCGGGGCTTTGGCATTCCTTCTGGGAAAATAATGCTTCAATAATTCATCTTGATCAGCAAACCCAATGGATGTGGTAGGTAAAGTGTGGAGATGGCGTGGAAGATGTGGAGAGTGGACGCCAGGATCACCCACAGATTAACTTGAGAGACCTTTCTGCCTTTCGCCTGGTTCTGTTGTTATCTGGGACAAATCCAATCAATTCGCCAGCGAGATTAGACGGCCGTTGTTGGAGTACTCGTACTGTGGTGTTTTACATAGTAAGTTACACCGTGCTGGTATAGAGCAAATTTGTTGTATCTCCAGGTTTATGAACAATGGGAGCTTACTCGGAAACAGCACAATATTGCTCTCAATGATCTCATTTTTAAGGGAGATACAACAATACTGCTTCTCTGTAACTTGGAACTGGTTAAAAATAGCGGAATAACGAAAAAATTGTAAGAAGCAGTTTGTCATTATTACAGCATTGCCATTATGAACCCCAATTCATAAACCTGGAGATACAACAATTTTACTCTATATCCACGGCCAGCACTGAACACAACTAAGTATTTTCTCTATTCAGCACTGTAATTTGACTGCGATCCATATCAATAGCTTACATATATACATAAGAAAACTATTCGATTAAGACGTAAATCAATAAACGGATAAAAAATTGATCTAAGAAACCGATGGATGGAGTAATCTTGAAGTCAAACAACCAGGGACTGGCATGCTTTGGAAAAGCACAATATATTTTTCCTCACTAGTGCGGAATGATAATGAATGGAAATTTAACAACAATATGAACTTTGCAAAATCCGAAAAAAAAAATCAGTTTCTTGACTGAGAACAATCTAATTAGATTAGAACATCCGAACACAATCATCATTCTATGAAAATGACTTTGTGCCTAAATTTGAATTTGGCGCAAACAAGAAGTGAGCAATCGAAAAAAATGGTGAAGACCACTTAGCCAGTCATAGCACATAAAAGAATTAGCTTGGGATCATAGATATCACGAAAACCCTACATGTAAATCATTATGGCGTATTTCAGATACTGTAAATATCACGGTGCTCTACACCAAATCAAAAAACATTTTTTTTTAATTAACTGAAGGACTTTATTGAGCCAGCGAGCTGTCCTGCGGGCTTGACCAACGTGACTTTTTTTTCTTGTTTGTTCCAGCTCCACTTTTTTTTTTTTTTCACAGCTGAGAAATTCGAAGTTGAACTTTTACGGCTTTAGAGAGAATAAATCGGGACTGCGGAGGAGCTCGACAAGTGCCACAGCGCATTTTAAACAGGTGTCAAAGTGCTCATTTGTTTTACCTCTTCTACATACTGAAAGATCTCTAGTTTTATAGAGCTAACAAGATCCAGGGTTATATAAGGAAAAGTGTTGTCTTCTTTTGTACATACAATCTGGAGCTGGAGCCATAAATTGTTGACATTTTGTCTGAATAAGATAATATTCTAAACGTATCTTGTCCTTGAGTCTCGGGGCGTATTTATAGCAACGCTACAGAATGGACGTCATAGATGCCAGGAGAAGCGGTGATCTTGTTTGCCCTTTCCGTATTTGATTTTGTTTTCAGCTCTAGCGTTTTATCTGAAGACTGGAATAGGGTAAGAATTAATGACCTTGTCTTTGTAATATATACTGAGGGTGGTTCCAGATTTAGCAGCAGGATATAAATTACTGTGAGAAGCTCTCTTGTCTTGGCAGTGGTGGATCCTCTGTCTCTTTGTCGTGGGAAAAACGTGTTTGGAGTTAGCTATATTTGACGCACGAAGAGAGGAAGGGGGTGCTGGTTTGAGGTTTGTTTATGGAAGATTTCTGCCCTTGGCATTGTTTGGTTGTCTTTTTTTTTTTGTTTTTTTTGTTATATTTGTATTTGCATTTTGTATACTTGTTTGATCCTTTTTGTCGGGTTAGAGTGGTCGTTGTAGAGATTAGGTTGTTTATTTTTCAATTTTGCACCAGCAACGACCTTGTTAGGCCTGCTCTTCTCGTCTTATAACTGCCAAAGTATCTTTAGCGCGCGCAGTGTGCACACGGACTGTCCACTGTTTAGTCCTTATCTAAGAAGATTAAGTGCTCGATCCTACTTACCACAGGATCAGGAAATCGAACCAGGTACTTTCGCCATGAGAAACATAAATCATTATGGCGTGTTTCAGTTACTGTAACTACCACGATGCTCTACACCAAATCAAAGAACATTTTTTTAAGTAACCGAAGGAGTTAATTATTGAGCCAGCGAGTTGCCGTTCAGGCTTGACCAACGTGACCTTAGTTCTTGTTTGTTCCAACTTCACCTTTTATATTTTTCACAACTGAGAAATTCGACGTCAAACTTTTGCGGCTTTAATTATTACTAGGCGAGATATAATTACTGGGCTATAATTAGGCGAGCACCTTTAGCCTTTAGGCCAATGTGTCCCCAAGGGGTGGGGGGGGGGGGGGGCTTAGGAATGTACGTACTTTTCTCGATTTATGTGATGCAGTAAACTGTTTGGTTGTATAAAAATTGTTCGGTAAATTAAGTCGTTGGAATCATAAAAATCATGTTTGGAATGAATGAAAAACAAAACAAAAAAAGTAAAAATAATGGTAATAATAATTATCCCACTTTACAAACCCTAGACTTTAGCAAAGACATTCACGATGCCTATGACCGTACGCTTGTACAAGGATTGTGGCCAAGCGTATGAAGAGCGTAACTGGGAAGGAAGGCACCAAAAACAGCCAAAATCGAGCATACGGACTTTATGGATGGCCCCGCTGGTTGATTCTGATCCTCTTTAATCGCGGGCCGGAAGACGAATAACCAAAAACGAATTAGAATGCTATGAATAACGGAGCGTTTTCAGAAATTCTTCCCTTTATTCTTGATGGTCGCTCATTACTTATGCCGTAACGTTTCAGTAGTTTACTTTGTCGTGTCACTTTCCAAAAAGGATAATCTGTTTACTGTGTGTGTACCTGTAAACAGGGCATGTCTTCCAAACCGTGGGTGGGCAGTTTCTGAAAAAGGGCGTATAGTTACAGTGGTTTTGGATGATAGGCAAGACCTCTATGGCACAAGCCTGCAGGAAGCGTCGTTTTGCTTACGACAAAATTTAGGATGAAGACTAATTGGGCATTTGGCAAGTCAAAGAAACTAGGAGGCAGAGCATTTACACACTGTGTCCCGCATATCTGGAACTCACTGCCAAAAATCATTGCGAGAAGCATCTACTGAGTCAAAATTCAAAACTGGTCTAAAAACCCACCTTTTTAAAAAACACTTTCAGTTATGAAGTCTCATTCCCAATCCATTTATTTTCTCAATTAACTTTAATTTTGCTGTTTTATCGTTTAATTTCTGTCTTATAGTATGCTATGTGTGTGTGTGTCTAGGTATACAATGTATGTCTAGCAGAGAGAGAGGGTGAGAGAGAGAGAGAGAGAAAGAGAGAGAGAGAGAGAAAGAGAGAGAGAGAGAAGGGGGATGGGATGAGTTGCAGATGGAGAGAACAAGACTTTCTGTAAAGCGCCTAGAGCAAATTGTTTGGACTGGGCGCCAGATAAAGGATCTTCGTTATTATTATTATTATTTGAGTCAAAGTCTGTTCTGACTCGGTGAGCGAGGTCTCTCTTCCTGCTGGCTGAGTTAAGACAGTTTTGATGCGTTCGAACCGGCGAGACAGAATAGTTTCAGTCTCATCAGTGTGCGAGGTCCCATTTTAACTCCATAGTTCACACCGCACACTAAACCCAAGACAAAACAATTTTTGACTCAATGCGCCCACTTGCCTAATTCTCTGGAACGTAGGGTCTGCTGGCGGTATCGGGTTCTACTTTTCGGTCAAATCTGGGATTAACTCATTTCTCCCCGCGAAAGGGGGATCCCCGTTTTCGCCTTTCGTGCCGAGCTGTACCGCAAACGGGGAATCCACGTTTTTTACCCCGACCTTATTATTTTTTTTCAATTCTAATTTACAAATTACTACTTTACACCTATATAATAATAAAAACAACCATAGAATATCATAAAGCATTCATTTATAAACACTTCCACCAAATAGAATTGAAAAATATTTAAAAATAAGCGAGTGATGAATGTTTGTCTAACTCACCATATAAAAGCATGAAAACTGCAAAATTTACTTGGGCCAGCTGGAGCAACTTGGCCAAATTTACTTGGGGAGAAATGATACGAGATCCAGCCTTGGAGTAGAAATTCCGTCTCCTGGGTCCGTGAACGATATTTTCCTCCAGACAGATGGTCCCATCACAATGTTCCCAAATTCCAGATATTGTGTTTCACAGTGGCCAACACGAATGGCAAAATCAATGGCTACTAAATGAATGACCTCGTACTCTTATCGCCGAATTCCGTGTTTCGAAATTAGAAAACGAAAAGAGGCGACCTTGTACGGATCTCCAATAACCGTCTCCTAATCCTTGGCGTATTTTTTTGTTTGTTTTGGTCAGTCATGGCCCTTTCACAAAACCACGCACTTGTGCGAAGACCCAGTTTTACAATAGAGTTAATGTTTCCTTGGCATACTCTTTATCTTAAAACCATGGCAAGGTTTGTCTATATAATGAACACTTGA
This sequence comes from Onchidella celtica, assembly GCA_963931925.1. Classification (NCBI taxonomy): domain Eukaryota; kingdom Metazoa; phylum Mollusca; class Gastropoda; order Systellommatophora; family Onchidiidae; genus Onchidella; species Onchidella celtica. The sequence continues at coordinate 38,586,107 of OZ007580.1, read as the reverse complement.
AATAAAACAGTCCCACTTTTCAATACAAAAGCTAAAATTCCTTCAAAGAGTTGATAGACTATTTGGCAAAAAAAAAAACGGGGTCATCAACAATTATGCAATGCATTTGCCCTCTCTCTCTTTTTCTCTTTATCCTCTCTCTCTCCCCTCGTTTCTCTCTCTCTCTCTCTCGCTCGCTCTCTCTCTCTCTCGCTATCTCTGTCTTTTGGTCTGTCTCTGTCTGTCTCTCCTCCGTCTCCGACTGTCTGTCTACCCGTATCTCCCTCTCTCTCTCTCTTTCTCTTTCCAATTGCTGTAGCATAAATGTACTTCAACTCTCGTTAGGACAACGACATTACCAGAATTATAGACATAGAATAACCATCAATGGGCCATGGGATCTTTCACATGTATCATTTTCCAGTGTCCATCTCTACTTTACGGGCCTTTGGCACGACAACCTCAGGGCAACCGCAGTGTTAATGGCTGTTCACTACACTACTTGATCTGACTAAGAAAGACTAAGTGCTTTTCTCATTGGCCAAAACGAATCCATAATCAATACCTATTAATTTTAATTAACGATATCGAATTTAAATTATCCTATCCCGTGTACCGAAAACAGAAGAAGCATGGCCTTCTGCCTCAGGCAAAATGATACACCGACATTCGATCGCAAATAATGATTGGGGTAGTGGTCGGATTTAAAGACATATGGGCTGTCCGGATTTTTTGATATTGCGGATTCCGACGTATTGGTATGTTTCACTTTACGTCATAGAACTTGTGCTCCAACGGAATTTTGAATTTTATTCCATCTCCTGTCGGAATTTCCAAGGCCATTATTATTAATGTTTCTTTTTCCTAAAAATGTCAATACTTCTTTTTGGTTAACAGCTCATCTTTGCGAGTTTCCATCATGCTCGGCAACTGTGGCAAGAAAACATTTTTTTACAAGTACCCTTGGTCAGCCACCGTGCCAAAAAAAAAAAAAAATCTTTGAAAATGGCCATGCTCAGCCACCGCCCTCCCTCTCCCCCCCCCCCCACCTCAAATAACAACAACAACAACAACCATCTTAGCGCGTGCAGTGCACCTGGAAGACGTGGAATCTGTGATGCCAGCAGCACAATTTTGGGGTGGCTTAAGTGAAATAATACCAATACGTCAAAAATGGACGTTATCTTACGGTTGTGAGCATTTTCATTTCCAATCCATGGTAACAAGCATAGGTAAATCCATCACAAGATAAATGGCATTTTTTGATTTGCTAACGGTCAAACATCGTCTATGTCAGTTTTCTCAACACTGTTTTTATGGGCTAGCCCGCCTATCTTTAAAGGCGATTTTTTTGTTTTGGTTTACATTTATGACGTAGTTTCTCACATCGACAATTAAATCGCTGAGCACATCGGGGAATGATATAGGCAGAGGTCTTGGGTGATTATGATCCCTCATTATCTATTCTACTTGGGTACAAAAATGTTTTTCATGAATGGACTTCATACGGTTAGACACGCACATGCTACTGCTTGCTATCCTGTTGCAGTCGTGTCTTATAGTTCTTAGTTTCATATTCCAGTCACTCTGTAAAATGTCTGTGTTTCCCATCTGTGCACATTTCCATTCACTCGCCTGGAATTCATAAAAATGAGGCTTGACTGCAACGCAACAAAATCACATGTGTGTGCCTGGCCTAAAGATCAGATAAGATAAGATAAGATAAGATAAGATAAGATGACGTATTATCTCATGAAGGAAATTCAGTTCCACCCAGCATTTAAGAGCACGTATAAGGTACACACATCTTAGGCATCATTACTTAAAGATATCTTAACTCAATAACGGGCAAATTAGGCCTACATGAGGTAACATGGCATGGAACCTTAGTAATGGCACACGTCTGGCTGCACTGTCTTAATGAGGCGAATTGCAAAGGGCAAAAACTAAGTTCTGTATATCTCTATCTGGGGTTAAACATGGCTTCATGCGGCCAAATATAGACTTAATTAACAAATTGATTGAATGGGTCATATTTGCATCAATGACGCCGGTGATATCACCCATCTCTCGCTCTCTCTCTCTCTCTCTCTCTCTCTGTATCCCGTAGTCTTGTGGACCGTTTGGGACGCCACAGGTGATCTGGCAACCAGCATCCTCCAATCCTCTCGGTTTTGTGACCTCCCGATTGTATTGCTCAACCTCAAGCCCCTCCATTCTATTCTGGGATATTGTCCTCCCATTTCTTCCTCTGTCTGCCTCTCCTTTTCCCTCCTTGCCCTATATCACCCATACCCCCCCCCCCCAATATTATCGTCCTTTCATTAAGCAATACATTACGTGGCAGTCATTAATAAATAGTTAATGGTCACGACAATAACACCGAGTTCACTTACACCATAAACAAGCCATTAACCCGTGAACATAAATGTTATGTTCGATTCTGCCTTGACATTAAGCAACGAAGGGATATTAGTCTCCATGATATTGTCTATCTTCATAATGCCCCCTGCGTCGATACACAAAAGGTCATCCTTAGAGCCCAGACACGGTGGCTTGGCTTTTGTTCCGCTTTCGGCAAAAATGCCGGAAGACAGTCAGACTTGATGAAAAACGTAACGAGGCGAAAACGGGAGCACAGTGCGCTTTGAAAGTCGCTTTGAAGGTTTTTGACATCTTCTTAGCTATTCGGCGAGACGAGTCTGACGTCATTGGACAAAAAATGCGGAAAGTGATATGAAACGGAATCCATTGTGTCTGGTATCGTCCGCCAAGCAATGTTTGCCTGGCCCATTATGTCGATTGGAAATTACACACAGGTCACTGGCCAATAAATAATCATATAATAATGGAGCTTGGGCCCAACTTTGTTCCCGCAAAGGCTTTTTTACTACGCAACGTAGAGAAATGAAACTTGGTACATGTATATAAAATGTATAAAGCCTGTACGTGTCGTGCTCATTTTTTCCCGAAACTCTTTACTTTTTCCAGAAATTCAGTTATAATTATCAGTTATCAATTCATGACTGCGAATACGACGTGATAATGTACTTCCGTCAATTTCGTCATTTCCGCCTCTTACCGGAAATGTAAACTCTCGAACTAGAGTTCACTTGAGATCCAACCACGCCAAGAAAATTTTGATACCAAGTATAATGTTATACAGATGAGGTGAGTGCCATTCATTCATACCAAGAAAACTGTGTAGAAACATTTATAGTGTGCTTCAAGCTCGGAATGAAATATTTTTATTATAGATCTCGGAGTGTCAGTCAGGCCAAGAAAACTTTGTCGAAAGGCTAGGCCTCTCACGCCTCGAACTCTAGAGCTAATGCTCAAAGAAAGGAAAATGTAATAATAATCGAAGTGGTTATTTTCAAGGCATGCCTTGGAACTAACGCCAGCGTTATTTTCAAGGCATGTTTCATTGACCAATCAGAAGCTGTTTCAGTATTTCTAAACGTGGAGCTTTAGACTGTGCATTGTCAGACTGATATGTAACGACGTGAGGGTCTAGTCAGTTTGTATCATCGAGGCCGTAGGCCGATGTTCGTCTGGGTAGTAGTCAGATTGACATATCAGGGAAAGCCGCCGGGGTAGCTATGTATTGTTTATTGGACTCAAGGTATGCCTTGGAACTAACGCCAGCGTTATTTTCAAGGCATGTTTCATTGACCAATCAGAAGCTGTTAAGGTATGCCTTGAAAATAACGCTAGAGTTAGTTTCAAGGTATGCCTTGTAAATAACGCCTTGCAATAATAATATAAAAAAAAAGAATCACGGGATTTTGAACAAGATCTACTTCCGCTCACACAGCTCGGATTTGCGTGAACTTTTACATGTGCCTGCCCTGCGACCCGCAAAAGGTTCTTTTTTAGATTTGGAGTCTTGAAAAGGTGGGGAAGTATTTTTTGAGTTTGCTTTATGCCGCTAATTGTCTACTTTTGATCCTCCATTTTTTACGAACACATGATGAGCCCATGACTTCATCATTTCCTGAAAATTTCTCCAATCTATCTATTAATAGCCAATTTTTTTGTGGATGACCCAAAGAGTCTCGACATCAATGACTGTCTTTGTGCTGATTCCTTTCGGTCTGGAGTGCTGTGCTTAACCATTCGAAGAATGGGGCAATTACTAGTAATAATAATGACAATAAGGAAAATAGTAATGATAATCAGCAGGAAGTAGACAGCAGAAACAATCCCACAGTCAGATGCGAAGATCTCCAAATGCCGCAACTGTTGGAGAGCCTGCGGCTCAAGGATCGGACTGTACAATCACAGCAGACACTGCAGCGACTCGAACTGACACAGCATGGGCACACAATTCATTGTCTCTCGAGTCAGAAGTTGGCCAGCAATACTACTGATAATAGTAACAAATATAACACGTCATGCACTCACCCACCCAAACCCAAATTACAAAGAATTTTTTTTCTTTAAAAAATCAACATCCAAAATGAAAAAAATAAAATTAATAGCATTCCTTTCATAGACCCAGCCAGCATTCCTATGTAAATCTGATGCGTAGGATTGGTCAAGTTTGCTCACAGGAATGACATCATTCCTACAGAGATCCGCTGGTTACGATATCGCGCCAACGTCATTTTGATATGGGGAATCCGCCGCGATGGTAATTTTTCATCCCAACAGAAATCTTATACAAACTAGGTCATATCGACATAGGAATGCTGGCTGGTGAAGGGCTTTGATATGAAGCGGTCCTCTGTAACCCCGTATTTTTCACTTCTGGCCCTTACTTTATGAAGGATTCAGTTTTTTTGGTTTGTTTTGGGTTCAGGCCCGTCGGCACGATGACGGCCGCTTTGCGCCTCTCCTGGTTTTTCCGGTATCTCACTTTGGGCTAGTTTTCAGCCCTCAGATGCCGGTAGGTAAGATCAAATAAAAGTGAAGTTAAAAATCTAAAAGGCAGATACTGTAAAGTGTGTTTATATGAATTTTGTAAAGTCTGGGTATATTTGGCCGAATACGGCCTAAATAGCACAAAACCCTGGTTCCGGGTTATTTGGGCCGATAGTGCGAGTTTGCAGCTTGCACTGTTCTGGCTTGTTTTTTTTGAAAACACAGAATTTGTGTCCGCATTTTGCGGTGACCATTGACGGTACGTCGATCGCCATGGCTACCCCAGCCCCTTTTCGCCCGATCAATCTGACTACCGCCCATTGAATGATTAATACAATCTGACTAGACCCTCACGCCACCAGGTCAATCTGACCATTCCAATGCACACTTGAATCGACAATGGACACCATATTCCGCTGTGGCAATTGGCACTCCCTTGCCTAAAATACCTTCGGCTCTAATAGCACAGCACCGGGTTGTGTAGGCCGTATTCAGCCTAAATATACACTTCCTTTTTATGATAAAAGTCTGTTATATCAACTTGTAGAGTTCCATTTCCTTCAGAAACGACAAGATGTGCTGGGGGTTCACGTCAGAAAGTAATTCTTTCATGGATCTGCAGGCATGATATCTTCTCTTCATGTGCGGGAAAGCCACATATTCTGTGAAAATATGGCTGAGAGTTAGCTGGCAGCTACAGGCTGTACATTCGGGGCGATCTTCCCCCTTGTGAACGGTTGCGCCATGCCTGGTCTAGAGCATCAGAATAAAATACGAGACAAACCGGTCTTGCCCGGTTCAGACAGCGTCTCACGGGGACGGCTAAAAATGTGTGATTTACTTCTGATTACCATCTGACCACATATAAAATATTCAGTTACTCTCAGATCAGCGGTCTGCTGTTATAAACAGTGTTGAGATATAATTTGACATAAGTATTCGAGTACTCGAATATTCGTAGAAATCTTTTTGAAGGTACTCGATACTCAGGTCTGCCCAGTTCGTTTCTTTTTAATTGGCAGCTGATGAAAAAAAAAAATGTTTTTTAATTTATTTCAAGATCAGGCGTGAACTCGAACCAACAGATTTTGATCGGCAAATTAGCTGGTTAATGACGTCCGACATTACGTGTCAGGGAGATCCAATTAGTTGGCGAGTGGGCTCTGGACCTTACATTTCAATTGACATGAAGCTTAGTTGCGAAAAAGGTCATCGAACAGTATGGATTATTGATTGTCTAGCAGGCAGAAAATATTTCAAGGGTGTTTTTGGGTGGTGTTGGACAAAGCTCACAGGTATTGATTGACCCAGACAGCTGGGACACAGCTCCCAGACGACCGCAGCAGCTGGTGTTATGTCATCCTAAAGGGCGTCAGACTGGGCAAGGAGAAGGTCAACAGACGGCTGGGAAGCCAAGAGACCACATAGAAAACAAAAACAGAGACAGCATACTCAGGACTACATGTGCTCCGACCTGTCTTCGAAGTTGACTTGCAGTGTCTGCAGAAGGAACTGTCATACCTGAATCGGATTGCTGAGCCACACCAGACACTGCTCTCAACACGACTGATATGACCGATCTAAGGCGCTACCATTGTCTTCTGAGACAAACGAATGCCTGCTGCCTATTACTACTGCAATATAATATTTTTTGCTTGCAAGCGATGAAGTATTAGAAACACTATTGAATATTCGAATACTCGTCAACGAATATTCGAAATTCCTTCGAATGAAACTGTGTTTTTCGGCCCAGAACTAGCAGGAAGTCAAGATGTCTTTGGGGTCGAGAGCCATGAGAGTTAATCTTCTCTCTGGGATTACTTAAAGTACCCATGTAGTAACTATTTACGGGCTCCAGTATTTGTGGTTTGATGTAGTGTCTATGAGTTTTTGCCTCTCTTTTGTTCCAGCTGTTCGCAGATTGTCAGTGTTGTTGTTGTTGTTATAGTAGTAAATGTTGTTGTTGTTGTGCATGTTTTTGTTGTTGTTGTTTTTGTTATTACATTTTTCCATATTGTTGTTATGGTTGTTTTTATTACTGTTGTAGATGTTGTTGTTGTAGATGCCGTTGTTGTTGTTGCTGTTATTGTTGTTACAAATGGTGTTGTTGTCTCTGTGTTCTTGTTAATGTTGCTGCTGTTGTTTTAGTTCAGCATCGCAAGGCAAGGGAAAAGAAATTGATGGACGCAGCGGAAGTCAAGGAAGCATACAGAAAGAACACTATAATACATCCCCAACAGATCTGAGACCATACACAGATGTGACAAACATTACTTTTCCCCTCAGAGGTTATAGCTGATAGAAAGATAGATAGATAGACAGACAGACAGACAAACAGATAGAGAGATAGATATCTGTATAGACAGGAAGATAGACAAGCAGATAGATAGATAGATAGATAGATAGATAGATAGATAGATAGATAGATAGATAGATAGATAGATAGATAGATAGATAGCTTAGATAGATTAGATAGATTAGATAGATTAGATAGATTAGATTAGATAGATAGATTAGATAGATAGATTAGATAGATAAATTAGATAGATAGATTAGATAGATTAGATAAATTAGATTAGATAGATTAGATTAGATAGATTAGATTAGATAGATTAGATTAGATAGATTAGATTAGATAGATTAGATTAGATTAGATAGATTACATTAGATAGATTAGATAGATTAGATTAGATTAGATTAGATAGATTAGATTAGATTAGATAGATTAGATAAGATAGATTAGATTAGATTAGATTAGATTAGATTAGATAAGATAGATTAGATTAGATTAGATTAGATAAGATAGATTAGATTAGATTAGATAAAATAGATTAGATTAGATTAGATAAGATAGATTAGATTAGATTAGATTAGATTAGATTAGATTAGATTAGATTAGATTAGATTAGATTAGATTAGATTAGATTAGATTAGATTAGATTAGATTAGATTAGATAGATTAGATTTGATAGATTAGATTTGATAGATTAGATTTGATAGATTAGATTAGATAGATTAGATAGATTAGATAGATTAGATTAGATAGATTAGATTAGATTAGATTAGATTAGATAGATTAGATTAGATAGATTAGATTAGATAGATAGATAGATAGATAGATGTAATGATGGATGGACGGACGGACGGACGGACAGACAGACAGAGAGACAGACAAACAAACAGATAGGTAGATTAAGAGAGAGAGAAAAAAAATTCAGAAATAGAGAAAGGTAGACAGACAGACAGACAGACAGAAAGAAAGAACGAGGGGAACATATTTGATGAGACCTGCTGGATTTAATCTCTCATTATTATCTTGTTTTCCCCTCTGCAAAAACCCTCAGAAACATTGTCCTGCATATTTCATACAGACAATTAACATTCATTTTGTAGCTAATCATTGATAATGAATGTACTAGAATATCGTAGTGTTTTGCCGACCCTTCAAGAGTAAAATTACACAGTGCCAGATAGGAGAAAAAGCTCTTGAATTCATCGTGAAGGTTCTTCTACCAAATCCTCACAGCTGATTAAACACTTTGCTTCTCATTTGAACGGTCAGTGACTGCTCAGAGAATACAAAGTTGTGGCATAACGGCCAAGCGTAATTATCGCTGTTCATAACTATTGCTTGAGTGATTTCTGATGACCAGAAAAGGGGGCTGGCTAAGGGTAGGACCTCAGTAAGGTGACAGCTTTATTGTAATTATACACTGTTGTTTATCATTCTTCGGAAAGAAAAAGAGACGGACGGACAGACAGAAAGAAAGAGAGATCGAGAGCAGAAACAGACAGACAGACAGTCAGAGAGTGAGAGACAAACAGGCGGGCAGTCGGAGACCGAGAGAGAGAGAGAGAAAAGAGAGAGAGAGAAACAGGGAGAGACAGAGCTAGAGAGAAACAGAGAGAGAGAGAGAAAGAAAGAGAGAGAGAGAGAGAGAGAGACAAAGGAATGCAGACGCGAGAGGCTGAGGAATAATGAGAGAAGAAGAAACAGAAATAGAGACGAAACCTGGAGAGAGAGAAAGAGAAAAGGCGAGAGAGCAAGAGCGAGAGAGAGAGAAAGACGGGGACAGGGAGAGTGAGAGAGAGAGCGGGGGTGGGGGGGGGCATAGAATGAGAGAAGGAGAATGAAAGAGAATGAGGGAGAGAGGGGAGAGAGTGAGAGAGAGAGCGAGAGGGAAAGAGAGAGATAGAGAGAAAAAAAGACAGAGAAAGAGAGAGGGAGAAAGCGAGGGAAAGAGAAAATGAGAGAGAAAGAGAAAGAGAGAGAGAGAAACACGTGACTTAACACCAAGCTCAGTCACTTCTTGCGTTACCCTCCAGGAAACCAGAGCCTTTATGAAACATCTCTCAAATTATCAGCTTTTTTCTCACCTGGGTGAGACACTATACCAGTGGTTCTCAAAGTCCCGGGCGATCCCTTGGGATCCCTTGCGATCCTAGGTTTCTCAGTGACTCCTCCATTTTGAACTGCCATGCCATTAATATGAGCTTACATTAAAACAACAACAAAAAACAAACATAATAATGTGATATAAATCTAAATAGTGTACAGAATAATACTTTTTCCTACTTTGGAATTCACCACCTGACTGAAATTCTTCCCCAGTTCCTCTTCTGGCTGAAATTCCTTCCCAATCCACTACAGTAAAAGGCTGGTACTTTCTTGTGCACTAGAAATCAATACAAAATTCCACTTATCAGCAAAGAAAGATCATAATTATTCTTTTAAGAGGACATTGGCTAGTTCTCTCTCACCAGGTAGTATTAATAAGGCAATCCTTTGAGAGATGTCTTGTTTGGAAACGTCAAACCCCTTTCAAGTGGTGAAATAGAAAAAAAAAACTTCATTTGTAGGGAAAAGCCATTTCAGTTCAAATGGAAACATTTTCTTTTTACCACTTAAAGGATTTTTGACGTTTCCGTTTGTCGTTTCCGTTTCCGTCCATACGAAAACATAGCTTTAGATTTGATTTTTTTTCCTCTTGAGCCAAGTGCTGACCCCCCCCCCTCTCCTCCCCTTTGCGAATCATTGCATCAGAGGTTGGTGTCCTTGAGAATGTTTGGGGTTTTTTTTTGAGTCATGTCAGGAATTCCCCATAACCCGTTTGATGTCCATTTTCTAGTGTTAACTGGTAGGACGCAATAGCTAAGGACTTATTATGGCGTATAATCATGTAGAACGGGCATCAGCCTAAAAGACGTTTGATTGTTTTCCCTGGCTTTGACTTACTCCCCATTTGCTGGCATGTCATTATAAGATAAGATTTAAAAAAAAAAGATAGATAAGATAAGAAAAGATCAGATCAGTTAAAAGATAAGATAAGAAAAGATAGATTATATCATAAGAAAAGATAAGAACAGCTAAGATAAGAAAAGATAACATAAGAAAAAGAAAAGAATCACTTTATTATAAAATGAAAGGAATTATTATCGTTCACAGAGAGTTTGACAGCACATAGACAGTCACGGTACACACAAATCTTACGTTCATTACATAAACATGTCACAACTCAATAACTCAATAGCATACATAACGTGACATGGTAAAGAACCTTTGTAACAGACACAAGGGTTTCGAAGATCTCGCTTGGCATTTATTCTCTACAAATTTTTAATTTGTACAGTTCATAATAGAGTGGTAGCTCTTCAGGGCCGAAAAGTAACTAAGCCGAAACATAGCTAACCACTATAAAAATGTACGCATGGTCATTTTATAAGGATGGTCAGCATGACTGGAATGGCCGACAAGTGGACAAACTGGCCTGAATGGTCGCTCCTCTGCGACCTCGGACTTGGGGTGTGTGAGAAAGACCACCCAGTGAATGGAAAAACCAATGTGGGAAACTGATATTATAATAGTGCTTCACATGAGCATACTTCTTTAAAGATGACCCAAGATGACAAGGGTCGAACATGTGTCATCCTTTTTCCAAGCTCACAAGGACTCCAATCATCCGATCCATAAAAAAAATTGAATCACGTGATGCGCCACAAAAATAAAGTCATGTGATGCTCGGAAGTCATTGCTTGATACGTAAATACGTCAAGGTAGAACTGCAGAGTGCCGGAAGTTCCGGCCAACGTAAGCACTACTGTCATTTGATCTTGTCTACAATAGAGATCTTGAAAATCCACTGCAGTAAAAGGCTGGTACTTTCTTGTGCACTAGAAATCAATACAAAATTCCACTTATCAGCAAAGAAAGGTCATACTTATTCTTTAAAGAGGACATTGGTTAGTTCACCCTCACCAGGTAGTACAAGACAATCCTTTGACAGATGTCTCTTGCCTGGGTTTTGGCATAAGAACTTGCTTCAATTTGGCTCAGAGCGGAGATTTACGGAAATTGTTGGGACTCTCGAAAGGCTATGAAGATCAAACAGAGTCAACGCTGCTCAATTCAGGTCTTGGTGTAAAATCTCCCCCCCCCCCCCCCTCCAAAAAAGACAAACATAAAAGACTCTTTTCTGTCTTGGGGTATCGTCTTGTTCCTCGTGTATTCGATTGTTTCTGTTCTTCCCAAATCAAGAGCGGCATGATAAACTATCAAAGCTCGACTATTTTTAAAAAACTGAGATATTATTATTATTATTATTATTATTATTAGCTGGCTTGCCTGTAGCCCATTGGCGGCCCGCAGATTATGTTACAGGTTCGGGGGTTAAATTCTGAAAACTAAGGGTCGAACTTTTTTGTTCTCTCTCTCTCTCTCTCTCTCTTCCGGATCTTAGAAGACCGTGGGGGGGGGGGGGAGGGGGGGGGCGCAGAAGACTTCGCAACCAGCTTCCTCCGTTCCTCCCGGCATCACGCCAGTCCATTCACTGGTTTTGTCCACCCAACTCTTTTTCTGTCTTTTTTGTCTTCCTCTCCTTCTTCCTCCTCGCACTGTTCCTTGTAGAATGATATTTGGCAAGTCCTGTTGATCTTGATACATGACCAAACCATCTCTTTTTCCTTCTTTTCACTGTGGACAACATGTCTTCGTGCGATGTTTTTTTTAAAGCTAATAATTACTAAATGTAACGAACGGAGTTATTGAGAGTTATTGTTTTGTTTTTTTGCGTCTCCTGAAATTTTTTTTAAAAATATGACCAACGGTACTTTAGACTGCGGCACTCGATCTGTCTTCTGTGACAACAGGGACCATTCACGAAATGCTCACTTTAACGGGGTAAAAGAGTTGGTTAGGGGGAGGGGAGGAGAGGAGAGGAGAGGGGGTGCCACCATCAATTCCTCCTCTGGAAGCGAAGTCGCGACCCTAGTTCCTGCTTTTCTATCTCCATTTTCTGAAAAAACTGGATACCTTTTACGTATGTCGAGGAGATATTATAACAAATGCACGCGTTGACGACACTAGTATTGAAATGTCCCTGTGACACTTACCAAGCTGTTCCGATTTATGCTAACTCCGTATCTACTGTTAAAGCCGCAAACGTTTAAGATCCAATTTCTTTGAATTTTACGTCAAAAGTGGAATTGGAACAAAGACAAACTGAGGTTGCGAAGTGTCTCCCGTTTGAGAATCACTGAGCTAGAATGTACGAATCTCTATGGGTGCATACGCAAAGATGAGTTTTACTTCCTGCTCACGATTGTCTGTATTTGATATGAAGCACTATGCATTTTGGTCTCGATGAAGAGGGCGACAGGAAAGATTTAGGGTGTCTAGGGCTTATCGCATTGCGATCGTGCGGAATTATGAAGCATTACAGACAAAGGCCTCCGTCTCTCTGAAGTAGGCACTTTCCTGTTATATCATATTATTTTGTGGCTGAGAGATGGGACCGATTTACTACAGGAAGCTCAGTATTTATTTAATGGCAATGTTTTTCGCTACGGCTGCACAGTCCGCATACACTGATCGGCCACGTCTCAATCGAATAATGTGGATTTTGCGTATACCCGAAGAAGGGCATTATGCCTGCGGATCCATGAACAGATTTTATTTTCTGACGTGGGCCCGCAGGGCATCTTGGCTTTCTGAAGTAGATCGAAATTTACACTTTGATTTAGCAGATGTGTACCACACCGACAAAATTCATAATTATTACACATATACATACTAAAAAGGTCCCTCATCTCCTGCAATATCGATCCTAATCAATGGTCGGAAGTCGCAGCCGACCGCGATACCTGGAGGAAAAAAACTACACGGGCCACCACCAAGCTCGAAAGGATGCGGCGAAAGCGCCACATACCTAATCCAGATCTGACATTCCCCTGCAGCAGCTGTGGCAGAGTGTGCCTGTCCCACAGACTAATAAATTAAACAGACTGGAAACACGAGCTTCGGGCTGTGTCGTTTTTTTACGGAAGTTAATGAGATGCGGCCTTATAACCAACGTGGCCGCCGCTCGGGAAATTCCGATTCTAGTTCTATCTTCAGTAGAAATTTCTTTTTATTTGTCAAGATTGGTTGTACATGTATTAATAATGCATTAACTCGCCTATCATTTCATTTTATTGTCTACAGCTGCCTTTTTTTTATTGTTATTAATGATGACCGTGTGGGCTTTTAGCGACCGCTGCATTGTAGCTATGCTGAAGCGTCGGTCGCAACCGTAAACCTAATGTGGCGGATGGTTCATGACCTTTCGCTGTTTTGTGACGTCACACAATGGGCTCATCCAGTCTGGATATTTTATTAGTCTGTGGCCTGTCCCGAATAGGACTCATCAGTCACCAGCGTGCCTGCATCAGACGTGTCTCAACAAACCCTCCATAGATAATTATTCGTCTCCGAAGTCAAGCCAAGAAGAGAAGACATACTTTATAGTATGAGCCTTTTCCTGTTAGATTTTTAATTAAACTTTTATTTGATAACCCAGATAGATTTGATATATTAGCTGAAAACCGACCTAAAGTAAGATAAATAAAAAAAAAAAACAGCGTGAAAGGCTCAAAGTGGCCATTATTGTTAAACCCAAACTCAATGCAGCTCACACTAAAACACAGACAAAACGGACTAGGCTCAGTGTGCCACCAAATATAAATGGTAAAGATTTTCCTCTGGATATCATGTCTCTGACGCTGGCAAGCTTAGGATTATATAGGTTTTTTGCCCCTTGATGTTTACTCTTCGTTTCCACTATAACCATCTTCTCGTAACGTTATACCCCCACTTTCTCATGATTTCCGGATATTTTGTCCAAGTCTCGACCACAAATGACTAAACCTCCTGGCTCAACATATAAATCATTTCGGAAAAATAGGAATATACGCGATCTATTCCGAGAAGCTCAGTTGCTATCGGTAGCTTCTAATTAGAATAGAAAGTATTTTATGGGCATTGGGATAGTTTCGTAACTAATCCAGACAAAATGGCACAAACAATTTAAACCAAAACGTAAGCCCACATTTCATTTTCTTATTTCGCCTCCAGTATGTTGACTGTTTATTGAGTTATAACAACACAGGACAGTGGCGTAATTGGGTAGACTGTGAGTAAATTAGTAGATGGTCCAGACTGTTTACACGTCTCATATATCACTATCTGTCTTTTTTAAATTCTATCTATCTATCTATCTATCTATCTATCTATCTATCTATCTATCTATCTATCTATCTATCTATCTATCTATCTATCTATCTATCTATCTATCTATCTATCTATCCCTCTCTCTCTCTCTCTCTCTCTCTATCTATCTATCTATCTATCTATCTCTCTTTCTATCTCTCTATCTCTCTATCTATCTATCTATCTATCTATCTATCTATCTATCTATCTATCTATCTATCTATCTATCTATCTATCTATCTGTCTATCTATCTATCTATCTATCTATCTATCTATCTGTCTATCTATCTATCTATCTCTATCTATCTATCTATCTATCTATCTATCTATCTATCTATCTATCTATCTATCTATCTATCTATCTATCTATCTATCTATCTATCTACCTACCTAGTACCTACCTACCTACCTATCTGTCTCTCTGTCTGTCTGTCTGTCCATCCATCCATATGTCCCTCTGTCCGTCCGTCGATCGGTCTTTTCGCCCCCCCCCCCCTAATAAAAAATCAGGAAAAACTTTTCCACCCCTTTGCCCATCTGTATTATATGATATCTTTCAGATCTCGTAACTTCCATAAATGAGATATCAGTAACTCAGTGTAACATCGAGATTGGCGGCTTGTGTGGAGATCAATCTGGCATCTGAAGAGATACTACAAGGACTAGTGATTTGGTAAAACCGTGAAAATGGGGAAATAGCGGCATAACTACAACATGGATACAATTCTTATATATTACCGAGTGACTGGCCAGCGCTTCTCGTGGGACCTTCCCAAAGAGTTTATAATAAACCTAGAGGTAAGACTCGGTCACCTCACATGTCCGTAAATAGAAAGCCCGGTAGCCATCTTTTCTTACGGCAAGCGATTGCAAATACTGTGTCAAGGCCAGTGCTAATGAAAGTAGTTTTTGTCGGAAGGCCTCAGTATTTTATTCTTGTTCATTCCTATTTAGAGATGGAGGATCAAATTCATCCGTACGTTTTGTATTTTGTCGTAATTCATAATGTTTGTTTTGTTTTTCTTTTGGTGAGTTACATTTTTTACATTTTCGTCGTTCACCCAATCCATAAATTAAGTCTGCTCATTACTACTGTAATCCCCGTTCAAACAATCTGAAAGACCGTATTATTTTAGGCTTAGATTTGTTTACTTTAGCCGTACTGTCTAGGTTGAGGCAGGCTTGCCGTAAGTTGGCTTTACTTTAGCCGTACTGTCTAGGTCGAGGCAGGCTTGCCGTAAGTTGGCTTTACTTTAGCCGTAATGTTTAGGTCGAGGCAGGCTTGCCGTAAGTTGGCTTTACTTTAGCCGTAATGTTTAGGTCGAGGCAGGCTTGCCGTAAGTTGGCTTTACTTTAGCCGTACTGTCTAGGTCGAGGCAGGCTTGCCGTAAGTTGGCTTTACTTTAGCCGTACTGTCTAGGTCGAGTCAATATAGGTGAGCAGAAGCTCGGCGGGAGGCAGAGCACTGCGATCTGTTTTCTTCTTGGCAAGGCGACGGGTGCCGTAGCAGAGGTCGCGGGTTCTAGTCCCATCTTGATCATTTTTCTTTCTTCCTTCTTTCACTCCCGCTTTGCTTTCCCGAGCACTAACTAGGCACTACAACCTTCGTCCGCCTAATACTTATTTTCTCTTGAACTGTCTAGGTCGAGGCAGGCTTGCCGTAAGTTGGCTTTACTTTAGCCGTACTGTCTAGGTCGAGGCAGGCTTTGCGTAAGTTGGCTTTACTTTAGCCGTACTGTCTAGGTCGAGGCAGGCTTGCCGTACGTTGGATTTACTTTAGCCGTACTGTCTAGGTCGAGGCAGGCTTGCCGTAATTGGCCGCCATCTTTACTTCACCTACCGACGACGCCACGCAGAGACTTGCGTAGCGCTAGTCTGACCTCTAGCTATATATAACCTGTTTGGGCCTTCCCTTGTCCCATCGACCGGTTATATTATGTCTGTCGTTTTGCTATTTCTTGGCACAATGTGACCGTTATCGTGTCGGCCGGTTTGATGTATTTGTTGGAGGTTAAATTCTGAAAACTAAGGGTTAATTGATGTTGGTGCTTTCTTTTATATACCATTTAATAAATGTATTTGAGGATCTTGTTCGTTTTTTGTTGTTTTTTTTTTTGCTTCTCCTGAAAATGTGTAGAAACTGAGTTACGACTATTTACCATGCGACCGTGTCATGCCAATGATACTGAAGATAACTGATCTCTCTGTCTGTCGGTCCGTTCGTCCGTCTGTCTGTCTATCTATCTATCTATCTGTCTATTTATCTGTTTCTATCAATCTATCAATCTATCTATTTATCTATCTATCTATCTATGTGTCTCTCTGTCTGCCTGTCTGTCTGTCAATCTATCCATCCTTCCATCTGTCAGTCTGTCTTTCAGTCTGTTTTTTTTTATCCTTCTGTCTATCTACGTGTTTGTTCTGATCTAAAGGAATCGAAAACATATGCCCGCCCAAGGGCATGTCAACCTGGTAACAAACTTGCTAATCATATGTGTTTGACCACAGCTGCGACATAAAGTTGACAAATCTGTATCCCAGACAGATAATGGTCTATCTGAATGCGCAATACACCCCGTTCTTTTTTTTTGGGTGGGGGGGGGTGGGGGGTGAGCTCTTCTGATGTCCTGGTGATCGTAGGCTGCAATAGACTATTTCTGTCTTTATTTCTTCCGCTCGGAGCCAGAATTGCAAAAAGGGCGCTGATTAACTCAGGGCATGATGAATCTATCTGGCACTTTGACCTGCATAGGAAATGCTGGAGAAGGAGACAGCCTGATGTAGCTCTGGACGCTATTTTTGGAGCAGGTCTGTGCTCATGTTTCTTCATTATCATAGATCATTTGACAGCCTGCAGCTCTGAGACGTCACTGATGTTATTTTATATATGATAAGACACAGAGGAGAGTGGAAAGAATACCGTATAGAGCTTGGCCATTCGCTTGTGTGCATTGATATGAGGATAATCTGTTTGTCTGTCTGTCTGTCTGTCTGTCTGTCTGTCTGTCTGTCTGTCTGTCTGTCTGTCTGTCTGTCTGTCTGTCTGTCTGTCTGTCTGTCTGTCTGTCTGTCTGTCTATCTATCTATCTATCTGTTTGTCTGTCTGTTCGTCTGTCTATTCTGATCTCTTTACTTTGAGCTGGACAATAATTTATGATGTATCAAACTGAAACTCACAGAAAAGCAAAATGTGAAATCCAGGAAACGTATGTAAACATGGCCAGGAAAGTGACGTGGGAGATTTAGCGTTTAAAACAATTTTTAAAAAAAATTATAAACAAGTGCCCTCAACTAGATTTAGAAGGAAAAATAAAATCCAAATGTACACCAAAATGTGTACAAAATTATTCAGACAGAAAAACAAAAAGCAGGCTTTCGAATTTGTTTCTAAAGCATACTAAGTTTTAAGCACGATACACAGCCCGAAACTGTAGGCAAATCCGTCTCCTAGGATTAATGTCAAGTTTACACATAGGAATGACATCATTCCTACGTAGATCCACAGGTTGCGACATCACCCCGACATCGATTTGATGTAGACAGTCAGCCCCTACGATCATCCTACCAACCCTACGGAAATCTTATACAAATCTACGTAGGATTGACGTAGGCATGTTGGCTGGTAGTTCTACGTTCTACCGCATTCAGAAACAGTGCCACTGAGCATTTCCCTGATGACCGCACGAAGTTGAAAAATTACTATTGGAATAGTACAGAATTAGGCTGGGCGTGGATATTGCTTTGATGCGTCAAAACTTGAGTTGGAAGCTGAATGAGAAATTTGTCAATCAGGACCACACGTAATGTGGACTGTTCAAATTTTCTGGAAGGAGGGGAGGGAGGGAGGGAGGGGGGGGGGTAACTGGGAGTAATTACTTTTGTCCATGAATGTAGGTCAAGTTTTTCTGAAGTTTCCCCATCGGTGAGACGTGGCAAATATTTTGGTGATTCATGGGACTTCAGAATGGGGAGTAGGGACAATATCCAGGGATATTTAACATATCTGTGTAGATCTGACGAAATCGGGCTTAAGGTGAAAGACCAAATGCATGAGAAAACCCCTCCAAAGGGGAGGCACATTTCTATGGAAATTCAGATTAACATTGTTTATAATATGAAAGATTAGCCATGTTTCTGCTTTCAGTTAAAATATTTTGCTTGAAATGGTCTTAGAAATGTTTTATTTTGATTTTTTCAAGAGGCTTGAAAATTTCACCTTAAGCCCGATTTCGCCAGATCCACTCACATATTATAATTGTTGTATGTGACATTTTACCGATTTTGAGGTTTTGTCATGAAAGTGGTCCTCTCACTCCGAATTATATTATGTATAAGTGTCATGTGTGTGTAATTTTCGTGGGCATTTCTATGCGTTTCGATTTTGAAGTGTATTGAACAAAACCCTGATTGTACACAACTCTTCAATCTTTCAATCCTCATGTTCTCGAAAAGGAAAAAATGCACATACAACAATATGGAAAATACCTGACGATATAGCTGTGATCCGATCACTGTGGGGAGCACGTTTTTGTTGCTTTTTTTTTTTTTGGAAAAGTGGAGTGCGGTGTGGGAATAAAAAAAGGTTGAAAAGCAATGATCTAGGTCCAAGACAGAACTGTTTCTTCTTCTTCTTCTTCGTTCTGTCTCAACTACCCAGGCTAGACTCCCAGTCGGATCTTTCCTATGAAGTCCCGCAGTCAGCTGCAAGTTCTCTGTCGGTTCCCATAGTTTTTCTGCGGTACTTTTTGACAATGGGACAGGTTTCTGATCTTAGAAATGTTTAGACCAGTATGTTAGGGGATCTGACCAGACGTAGTCGTGGTCAGTATGCGGGTTCCCACTTACAATGTAACATGTCAAGAGATTTAGTGTAATTTTTTTTTTCCCCAGTGATCGAATGATAGAAGAGGGAGAAAGCAAAGAACCCTAGTGAGATGAGAACATTTAGAGGCAGAGAGAGAGAGGGAGATAGACAGACAGACGAACAAACAGGGCGACATAGAGAGAGAGAAAGACAGACAGAGAGAGAGAGACAGAGAGAGGGAGACAGACAGACAGACAGAGACAGAAAGAGAGAAACAGAGAGAGAGAGACTTAGAGAAATAGGACGGACAGACAGACAGACACACAGGATCACGTCAGGCTTTTGGCTCACGAATCAAGTCCATTTTGCTCCCATTTTAGTATGAGATGTGAACTATGGCCTCGCACACTGAGGAGATTGTAACAAGACTGTCTCATTAGTTCTGACACGTCAAAACTGTCTTGATCAGCTGGCAGAAAGGGAGACCTGACACACTGAGTCACAACAGTCGCAAGACAGAGTTGACTCAGTGCGCCATTAGCCCTGGGGAACCAGAGAGAGAGAGAGAGGGAAAGAGAGAGAGAGAGAGAGAGAGACAGAGAGAGAGAGAGAGAGAGAGAGAGAGAGAGGGAGGGAGGGAGAGAGGGAGGGAGGGAGAGAGAGAGAGAGAGAGAGAGAGACATAAAAGAAGAGAAAATACAATGAAAATGTATGAAAAGCTGAAGTCTTTTATATCCCAGAATGGTCAGCTACTGAATTCTGCGTTGTCGGCTGTTCTCGGGACCTTTAGGTCTTTTCATTATCAGCTGACCAGTTTTACAGTCAATAGCTAGCAAACCCTTGGTACTTGAGGATGTCAGTTCTGAGCCCAATAGACAGACACATCCGGATTCAGCCATTCACTTTGTATCGGTTTTCAAGATTAAATCTTGCAGATAGGAAAAGAGTACGTACAGTATCTACTGGACACAGCAGTGGTTTTCAGCATAATAAACATAGTTATATGCATGAGGGGTTTAGCATAGTTTTACATGAACGGTATGTCACAGAGTCTGGACAATGTTATGGACAGGGGTGTATCTTTGGAAAATAGCGCTCATTTCAAGCACTGAGCCCTGGGATTCAATCAAAAATCAAAGAATGTCTAGGCCTTGTACTTGAGTCTTGGAGCACATTATAGTCCAAGAGATGACCCCAGGCTTAATGGCGTATCACCAAAGTTCCGCATGTCAGTGACTGAAATTGCACTCCTGTCCAAACAGCTGACACCCATAATTATATGAGATAACTTTACCATACGTGTGTTGTTAAGGGACCATGGTATATTATATATATTAGCTATAGCTGAGCAGTGACAGTATCTCAGTATTTTCTTTATTCGGCTTTGTAATTTGACCACGGTCCCCTAACTACAGAGTCTTAAAAAACCATAATATGAGCTCTATAATGCAATACAAGCTCATTAATGTTTTAATTAACAAATTACGGCACTAGATAAAAATTGCACCTGCATTTTGTTTACATCTGAAGACTGTCTTTTCAACTATCCTAAGATCGTTTGTTTGACATTAGCAGAAAATGCTCAGTGGCGCCTCCTAAGCCCTTCAAGTCGCGACGTGAGTTCTTGTTTGCTCGAAATCCACTTTCTGCAGAGCTGAGAAATTCCACTTTATAAGTTTGCAGCTTTAGTATTATGACAAGGAGTTAGAATAAATCCGAACTGTGAAACAACTTGATAAGTGCCAGGGTGCAGTTTAAAAGGGTGTCAAGGTGTGTATTTATTATACCTCTTCTGCACACGAAAGATCTCCAGTTTTGCAGAAGATGGAGATAGTACAAACAAGAACCAAAAATGGCTCGCAGCACACTATACTTCCCATGCTCGCCATACCTTTGCTACGCCAGGGTTTACCATGGAGAACAAGGAAACACGATAAATACTGGTTAGAAAGGGCATATGTCAAGGTGTACTCTTTTTATTTCTCTGCATCTCTCCCACTCTGTATCTTTCTCTCGTAAAATGCCGGGTGGGACGAGAGTTCTTGATCTACTACAAGCACTCCTATAGCAGCAGGTCTTCTTACAGCAATAGAATCTGCCTGCCAGTGTAGTATTTGGCTTGTGTTGGCGATTTCTCATTGCTGGGACCCGTGGCCAGACATTCTATTCAAACTCCCCCTCCTCCTCTCCACCGTCCACCCACTCTACCCGCACTGCCCTACAATACTTCCCCCGGCTCCCTTTTTTCCTGCACAGTAAGGTAAGAAAGAAAGAAAAAAGAAAGACAGGAAGAAAGAAAGAAAGCAAAAAAAAAAAAAGAAAGAAAAAGAGAGAGAGAGAAAGAAAAAAGAAGGAAAGAAGCAAAAAAAAAAAAATTAAAAAGAAAGAAAGACAGAAAGAAAAAAAGGAAAAAAGGAAAGAAAGAAAAAGAAAGAAAGAAAGAAAGAAAGAAAAAGAAAGACAGAAAGAAAAAAGGAAAGAAAGAAAGAAAGAAAAAGAAAAAAGGTAAGAAAGACAGAAAGAAAAAGAAAGAAAGAAAGAAAGACAGAGAGAAAAAGGTAAGAAAGAAAGAAAGAAAAAGAAAGAAAGAAAGAAAGAAAGAAAGACAGAAAGAAAGAAAAAAGGAAAGAAAGAAAGAAAGAAAGAAAAAGAAAGAAAGAAAGACAGAAAGAAAAAAGGAAAGAAAGAAAGAAAGAAAGAAAAACCGAAAGAAAAAAGGAAAGAAAGAAAGAAAGGAAAAGAAAATTATGTAAGGACTATGTATGGTATTGAGAGAACAGGAGACTGGCAAAAAAAAAAACCTTTCAAAAATTCGACTGTCTTTAGGGAGAAGGTAAACCACAATTATTTCTGTATTATCTGACAGCTTGTGAATTGGCTCTTTATTCCTTTGTGAATTGAAAATGTTGTGTACACAGTTAATGCATCTGCAGCGCTTTAGCAATCTTGTTCACAGCATCCGCTCCGCTCCGCTAATTTACGGTAAATGACGTATGACAAAGTAAACCACTCTTTGCCTCTGTCTACTTGTCCACAGCATCCGTTCCGCTCCGCTAATTTACGGAAAATGACGTATGACAAAGTAAACACTCTTTGCCTCTGTATACTTGTCCACAGCATCCGTTCCGCTCGGCTAATTTACGGTAAATGACGTATGACAAAGTAAACACTCTTTGCCTCTTTATACTTGTCCACAGCATCCGCTCCGCTCCGCTAATTTACGGTAAATGACGTATGACAAAGTAAACACTCTTTGCCTCTGTCTACTTGTCCACAGCATCCGTCCCGCCCCGCTAATTTACGGTAAATGACGTATGACAAAGTAAACACTCTTTGCCTCTGTCTACTTGTCCACAGCATCCGTTCCGCCCCGCTCCTCACCGCTATAAAGGCAAAGAGTGTTTTCATTTGTCCTACCTCATTTTCCGTAAAATAGCGGAGCGGAGCGGATGCCGTGGACAAGACCACTTTATCTACTTCATTTACGCCAGGACTCAAGACTTCAGTCTCCTTCCAATGAACGAACGAGGCCAATTTGTTTGTCTCATTAGTGAGCAAGGCCACGTCTCCCACTGTTTAATTAAGTCCATGGTCTATAGTGTTTAAGTTTGGAGAAAGCGCGTCTACACACAAAGGGTCACATTGTGCTAGGAAGAAGAAAGTCGGAAGACAGAATAAAGCAGAATGATAGCACAGAAGAAGATCCCAGCAGAAGCGACTACCGACCACCTGCATGAGTTGTCAATAAAACCCAAGTAAAATGGACTTGAATCAGTATGCTATGGGGCCCTGATGTCATCCAAGTCTTTGAAGTATTTTATTGGAGTTTTAATACATTTCTGTCATGGAATGTTGTTACAAGTACCTAGGTCCCCCAAGTTGTGGTGTTGTGTGTTGTTGTTGTTGTTGTTTTTGCGCTAGGGGCACGTATTTCAAAGCCCTTTCTGACCACAGAACTGGAGAGCCCCTCCCGAAATGCTTCTTGACAACAGCCTTAATTTGTTATGATTAATTAAATAATTTCAGATTTTCTTTTTGTTTGTCTTTTTTTTGGTTGAAAGGGTAGGTGCAGGGTTAGGGATTCGATAAGATTTTGGGTTGAGGATAAGAACGGGGTTAGGGATTGTACCTCTACGGAGACGCCCCTAGCGCAAAACGCTTGTAGTTCGTACGTATAATAACAACAGCCTTTGTAAGAACGCTAGATCCTTTAATGAGCTAACTACAGGCGGAAGGTTATTAAAGTACGTGGTAGGTGTTTTGAGAATTCATGCCTGTTATCAGTGGACTGTAGTATTGTACATTGTAAGCTATTGATGAATAGTGAAGACAACTCGGTATTTCTCTGTTAAAAATTTGGCTTCTTAGTTCGGCTACAGTCCCTTGAGGAAAGTTAGAATTTAAATAGAAGACTAAACAAATTTTGTCATCAAGTACAGGTACACACTTTCTCTTACCCGAAACTCACTGAGATCCTTGCTATTTGAGGATATTGGTGCAAGCTAAATGGTCCTGCCCACAGCATCCGCTCCACTCCGGTATTTTTCGGGACTCTTTGCCTCTGTATCGTCCACAGCATCCGTTCTGCACCGCTCCCCTGCGGATTCGTTAAAGAATTAATTTCTGACGTGGACCCACTACGCATCCTTTCTGAGAGGTTAACTTCTACAACGATTTAAAAACGTTTATACTCACTTACAAAACCTTTCACATCATAAAAAACAACGTTTGAGAATTTTGCCAATGTGATAAAATTGTATGAATGTATTTAATTCTATTGTTAAACTTGACAGCTCTGAATACATAACATAGATAAAGAAAATGTACCCAAATAGACCGTGAAGGGCGTAAGGTGGCCGTTATCGTACCGATGCGCCATAAAACCCAAGTGAAACTCAAACTCACCGCTATAGACGCAAAGAGCGTTTTACTTTTTCATACGTCATTTTCCGTAAAAAAATAACGGAGCGGAGCGGATGGTGAGGACAAGACCAGTAAGGCTAGTAATGCTCTGAATCAAGTCAGTTTTGCGTCGGTTTTGACTCAGACTTAAATTTCACTGGAATCAGCTAGCATGACAGGCTTGTTTCAGTCTTATTAGTGTTTAAGTCTTTTACCTTAGGAGGTTTCGCTGGCCTTGGCATTTACAACAAATTTTTCTTCTTTTTATTTTCTTCTTCTTGTTTCTGTGTAGTTTTGTGGTAGGGATTTAGCTTTTTTTTTAAAAGAATTTTGCCCGGGCAGCACCCTTGTTTGGCGTGCTCTTCTGGACTTTAAACTGCCACGGTACCTCTAACGTGCGCAACATGCACACGGGCCCTTCGAGCTTTTCATCCTTATCCGAGAAGACTAGGTGCTCCTATCTACCATAGGGCCAGGGACAGGATTTTTTCCCCTGAAAAAAATTCCAACATGTCTGCACTGACCGGGGATCGAACCCGGTACCTTCGGGATGAGAGGCGAGCTCCTTGCCTCTAGACCACAATATCCTCTTGGCTTTACCAGAACGCGAAGTCCCGTTTAAATCTACCCGTCCACAAAACCGAGGCAAAACAGAATTGTCTCCTTGCGCTAGTGGCCTTTATGTCTTATGTTCCCTGACTGTTTGGAGTGTTAAGTGGTCTTCTCCGCGGTATCTGGTTTACCTGTCCACAGCATCCGTTCCGCTCCGCTCCTCCCCGCTATAGAGGCAAAGAGTGTTTTTACTTTTTCGTACGTCATTTTCCGTAGAAGACCAGAGCGGAGCGGATGCTGTGGACAGGACCACTAACGATGGTGAACTGACCCAGACAGTATGAAAACCCTCGGGCCTCAAAGCTGTCGGCCACACTTGCCAGTGGTCAATAGCCTCTTGAGGGGAGGCGTCATTAACCTTCCATCAGAGGGGCCGGATGTGTCTGGAATGTCATGGCGCATGCGTGAAGATGGGCGGAACAAGCTGAATACAGCTCTTTAGTGCAAGTGGAGTCAAAATATGGCAAAAACAAAAGACGGCGTATGTTGCAAAGCCTCCCGTAAGAAATAATTCAGAAAAGATACAATAAAGTATAAGGAAAAGGAAAAACAAACGTTTTCTGTGTTTCTCTTTTAATAATACTAGGCGACCCGCGCAAGATAAATCTTGCAAATGTTCCATGTATCAAGCCCAACCGTATATCCAGATCTAGGCTACATTAAAATGGCATTTGCATTCGATGCAATGTCAATAGAACTTACTGTTACGTCAGAATTTCACGTAGAAATACACAGATATGATAACGTGGACTTTCGACCACCAACATGTAAAGAGAGGTCAAGGACGAGATTTCCGATCACGCTTTTTGATTCTCCTCAACGAAAACGAATCTTTTTCCTTGCGGCTCGAAAAAAGCGTGAACAAAAAATATTAAAGGGTGATTTTTGTCCAAAATGAATGTGTTCACGTAACGTATCGTTAAAAAGTGAGACAGTGCACAAAGTTTCAGAATTTTTAGGATCATAGTGGCGAAGTTTTAGTTGATTACGTGTTTACCCTCTAGTTCCAGTATAGTAAGATTTGGTAAAATAAGGTAAGAGCCAGCAGTATTGTGTCCAATTGAAACCATCATTGACCTGGTTATAGGAATTTTGGTTAATGGCAACTGTTAGGGGGGCAGTTAGAAACGCACTGAATGGACAAATTTGCAAATTAGTAATAATGACAATAATAATAGTAATAATAATGAAATTAGAGAAAAAGAAGAAGAAGAAGGAAGAAAAAAAGAAAGGAAGAAAGAAAGGAGAAATGAATGTTTCTTTGACGAGTTTGAATATTGCCGAAAACTAATTTCATGTTGTTGTTTTTTTTTTCTCCTTCAGTGTTACGACCATGTCTGCTTGAACAGACAGCAGACTATGTGAATTACTTGACAAACATAATAAAAGTATGTCTATTTAGAGACAACACGGACTTGATAGAATTCATTTTCTGTATGCACTAACAATAAAGAGAGAATTTAGTTTTGTGCTTGGGTAAAGACAATACTTTTATATAGCATTTTATGTATGATCCAATGTCTGGCACGCAGTACGTCTAAAGCCGTGTTTTCATGCGTGCGGAAACGCAAATGTCAAAAGAAACGTCAAAAACCATTTCAGTAGTGAAACAGAATGTTTTCATGTATACCAGCGGTTCTTAACCTTGTTGAAGGTACTGAACCCCACAAGTTCCATACATGCATTCATCGAACCCTTCATAGTTGGAAAAATAAAATGTGCTTTTTTTTCCCTTCAAATTCAAAACATATGTATATATAACTATATACTGTATTAGTGCACAAACTGTACCATGCATCATTTGCACACAAAATCATTTTGTTCAAAGAACAAAACCAACAAAGCATGAATTTCACACAAAAACAAAAACATAATAAGTATTTACTGCAAATCAATGTGACTTTTGCTGTTGCCTCTCAGAGACAATTTCAGAAATGCGCGGCTTCACCTTGGCAAGTGCCACTCTCATATCATTTTGGCAACAAAGTATGTTCCTTTTCTTTGTTTTTATGCCCACCATCCTCGAAAAGGACTGCTCGCAAAGATATGTTGTAACAAACGGTATGAGTATCTCGAGGGCTTTCTTAGCAATAAGAGGGTACGCTACGATTTGGTGACACCAAAACGTTGAGAGCGTTGTTGTTCTGAAGAGTTGCTGTTGAACCTGTCTCTGCTGCAAGTTCAATGATTTCGTCCAGGTATTCATCATTGACATCTGCTGTCGCAACACTAGACGTGAACGGCTGTCTCACCCATGCTGGATATGACTCTCTGGTGGGGAAGTATCCGTCCAGAGACTTTGCGAGCTCATCTAAGTGCATGGCAGTTGCTTGCTTCAGTTCCCCGAGTACAGAAATGTCTCCGATACCGGACACGACTTCGATCTTACTTACACAGTCATTCAGCAGGGGAAAGTTTGCAAAGTTATCATTCTCTGTTCGTCGTTTCCATAACGGTAGCTTTTTTTGAAAAGCCCTCGGATTTTCTTCAGCTTCGATGATGTTGACTCCACCGCCCTGCATCTGTTGATTGAGGTGATTGAGAGCATCGAAGATATCGGCCATGTGCGCCAAAATGAGAATGAACTCAGAATTTTCGAAGTAATCTGCATGACAATGTTGGTGCTCTCGCAAAAACAGGGCTAATTCCACACGTATGGCAAAAACACGATTCAGCATCTTTCCCCGGGATAACCAGCGAACGTTTCAATGGTACAGAAGTACTTCGAATTCAGAGCCCATTTCATTACACAGCTCTTTGAAGATGCGGTGCTTCAGAGCACTATTTCGCACATAGTTCATACATTCCACTACAATTTTTAATACTTGTGCGAGTTTTGAAGGCAAAGTGTTTGTTGCCAATGCATGCCTGTGCAGAACACAGTGCGTAACAATGATGTGTGGTGCATCGGCTTTCACCAGCGCACTGAAACCAGAATTTTATTCCTAGCATGACTGGAGCTCCGTCCGAACAAACTGCAGAAACCATATCCCACGAAAGATCGTTGTCTCTGAAGAAGTCATCCACAAGTTTCTTCACGTCGGCTGCCCTTTTTGTTGTTGTGAGAGGCCTACAAAATAAAAAGTCTTCCTTTATCATGTCGTCTTTCACATAGCGCACAAACACAGCAAGCTGGCTTAGACTGGAGACATCGGTGGTCTCTTCGATTGGAGGCTGAATTTTGCTGGGCTTGAAATCAGATCTGCAACTACTTGAGCTAAGATGTCATTGCTCATGTCATCTATTCTGCTGCTGATGGTGTCATTTGAATGAGGAATTTGGGACAACTTATTTTCAGCAGCTTTTCCCAGCATGATATTCGCCATCTTCAACGCAGCTGGTTTTACGAGTGTTTCACCAATGGTGTGTGGTTTGCCCTGCTTTGCAATCAGGTACGCAACTTCGTATGATGCTGTTAAGACCGGTTTGTCGATGGACCCAAAGCCGAAAACAGGCAGAGTAGCCTTTTCATCGAATCTGGCTCTCTTCACCTTGAACTCAGCAAGCGTTGTGTTCTTGTATTTCCCATCTCCATGCAGCTTTAGGAAGTGTTCGCCGGTGCCAGACTAGAATTGCTCAACTTGGCATTGCAAATCATGCATTGAGGACGCTGACTCCCATCACGGTCAGTTATTCACGTGAATCCATACTGTACATATTCGTCCGACCACTTCCTTTTTTTGCTCGACATAGTTAGTATCAAGGGTTTGAACTATTAAAGGGGAAATCACAAGTACGTACGATCAAGACAGTCACAAGCCGACTACTGAGTGGACCGAGTTGCCTGCAGCACAGATATCAAGGCCAAGCGATGTGGCGTGATCAGCTGCAGCCAATGATGACCAAGCAGAGCGTGACGTCACGAATCATACGAGTGGAGTGAACCAAACCGCCGAACCCCTGAAACTGACTCATCGAACCCAGGTTAAGAACCACTGATGTATACGGAGAAACCGTTTCCGTAAACAACTATATATTTTCTCTATTTGGCTTTGTAATTAGACTATGCTGTACTAACAACATCCGCCAGACGAGAGAAAATCCGAATAGGTTAACGAAATCAGAGAGCTAGGAAGACACAGAAGTAAATGCGAGACGCGAAAACAAACATCAACAGGCCCTTGTCACCAATAACATTTTATGCGAGAAACGAGGTGCATTTATATTTATTATACACATTACCGACGCGTCTCCACATCAGAATGTAAATTATTTCCGCTCTGATTCAATTTTATTGCACCGAGGGGGCCAAAGGTTGAAGTCCAGTCAGTACAAGAAACTTTCCCATTCCTCCGATTTCCATACCTTGTGATTACTTGCACCACTTTATTCTCCCATCTCGTTGTCCTAGGCGTAAATCAGTCTCATCATCATTCTGATGTTACTCGTTGTCATGCGTTGAAGAGTTCTTGAAGTTGGGGTTTACTGTTGTGATGGTCACAGGTCACGCCGAGGCTGTAGTCTTAGGGAGATATTACAATCAGCCTGGTCAGTCGCAGTCACCTGTTGACAGACAAGAAGTGTACGTCATATTTTTTTTCCATATTTTGTTGGTAAATCCTGAAGACCCTATCATACTAAGTCCTGCCAGACACATTCAGCTTCTGCCAGTATTTCTTTGACGTACATTTTGCTGGCAGCACCCGACTGTGTCACCCCAGGTTTAGTACGACAATCATGGTCTTAGTGAACATCCCGGATGACCGGGCCAGGGTGTTTGACCCCCAACGTATTCAAAGCGTACATGGAGAGTTGTGGGGAATGTACGTACACTTTCCAATTATGGTCATGAACTGGAGATAAGTGATGAAAAAGAGGGGAGGAACGAAGGAGAGAGGAGGAGGAGGAGGAGGAGGAGGAGGAGGAGGAGGAGGAGGCATCAGAAATGCCGTGGATTGTTGGGGGAGGGGGGGGGGCGTTTACAGATGGGTTTTTTTATTTGGGGAGTGGGGGCGGAGTAGGGGCCAAATATTTTAGATGGCATCGTCAAACAGTCATTGCAAAATGTAATGTCTCTTGAAGTTTCAGAGTATGAACGTTTCATCGAGGACATTCACTTTTCTGAAGGCCGACACTCGCTCAAGGGCGTGGGGAGTTGGAGATGGGAATGTGGGGCCGTGGAGGGGGGGGGGTGGGGAGAAGGGCTGAAGCTAAGTGTATGAAAATCTGCATTGGGAGGGGGGGAGGAGGGAGAGTGGTCAAAAATTGCCCAAATCGAGCATACGCACTTTGTGGACGACTCCTGGGATGAAAGTGGTCGGTTTCTCGGTGATGGTGATTGTGCAGGGGCTGTTGGCGTTTTCATTGGAGTGGAGCCAGCACTGTGGACATTGGTAATTTGTTGGGTATACTGGAAGTATCAATGAGAATGGTGGTGGAAATGGTTGCAGTATTATAACCAAGGACACTTAAAATTTGATCGTATCGCTGAAAGAGAAAATCATCATATTATAAAAGATGTAAGGTCCCCAGTGTAATCATGACAGGCCTTTTAACCGCTGAGTCTTAAATTCTACAAAATGTCATATTACTCATAGGAAGACGTAATGTGTACGGTGGGCTTATTTTAAAAGGCCTTGAAGTTCGCTATATTTTGAACACTTTCGTTGATTTTGAGTCACAAGTGAACACGAGAAAGTCTTGTGTCTGTCATTTTAAGCCGGAGAAAAAAAAAAAGACACGTTTCCTTCCAGTAGAATTAAGAGGTATGACTGGAAATTTCGTTCTTCTCCTCAGTTTACACATTGGTGATCGAAATTCAACTTTAAAAATCACATCTGGTGCATTCCCTGAGTCAACAGGCCAACTAGTAATAATACTAATGATAGCCCTTCCTCCTGTACCACAGGCTCTAAGGGCTTTACAGTCATCCTACCACTCATACTCAATTCACAAATTTGATACAAGAACGTACTAAAACATGTGATCACACTCAGAAACAGATGTAGCTGCATCCCACCAATTGATAAGGTGTGTTTTTGAATGTTTCCTGAAAATTTCATTATTTTTGTACATCTCTTGAATTTTGATGCAGCGAATTCTTCGGAAATGTATTATTTTGAGAATACAAGTAAAGCTAATCGAGGAAACACTAAGACGTGAAAAAACCCAGAGTATCAAGAAACAAATGCGTTGGATAGCGCAAAGGGGCCAAACAAGGTCCACTCGCGGGGGCAAATTATCACATGGATTTTTAGATGTCTAGATCATGAAATGAGGTGATAGCAATCGTGATCGAGTACCTTTTAGGTAAAAACGGGGTCTAAAAGACCCCATCATATTTAAAGATTATATCATTTGTCTGTTTAGGCTGATGATTCTAAGGGCCATTGCTCACTGCGTCAGGCCTGTTTTGCCTAAATCTTAGTGAAGAGATGTGGACTATGGAATTCAATAGGACCTTGCACACTAGCGAGACAGCAATGTCTATCCGGCTAATTGATTCAAAGAAATTTCAAGTCCGAGTCAAATCTGTAGCAAAACTTTTCGGTGTGGCCGGGGTTCTAGGAGATGTCAGGAAGTTACAGGCCGAAACATCTAATGAAAGAATTCACTCTTCCCGTGAAGATTGTCATCTGCCTTGCTCCACCCGAGGAGTTTCTGACCACCAAGTGGAAATGAATGGTTAGATGAGCTTTGAACAGAAAAAAAATCGAATCTTCATCGCAGGACCGACCTTAATAATAATAATAATAATGGATGGCATTTATATAGCGCATATCCATTGCCATTAGAAATCTTTCTTTCTCTCACCTTCTCTCTCACTCTCTCTACCTCTCTCTATCTCTCTCTGTCTCAGTGAGCTCAGAGCAAATTGTAACCGCAGCCTGTTAGGTTTATTGTAAATTGACTCGGTGCGATAAAAAATTTGACACAGAGAGAATAAAACTTACAGAGAAGGAAATGTAAACCGGGGTGGTTCTCAACGGGGGAGGGGGGGGGGCGGGAGGGATATCGCCCCCATCCTCACCCCCGGGGGCAATTTTAAGTCTCACCGGGGCGAAAAGACGAAAGGGGCCGATAGAGGGGCGAACATGTGAGGGAGCCAATTAATATTTTCCTAACTAGGGATTACAGTTTTGCACAATATCTTGACCATAATTTCGGTTCTTTTTAATAGAAAAAATTATATTATTTATGCACATTGTGGCCCCCCCCCCCCGCCCCCCCCCCCCCCCAAATAATGCTGTCCAGTACATGCTGTTCAATTTCCTTGTCCATTCAGTAAATTACAAGTACATTTAACTGTGAACATTACGGCCAGGCAAACACAATTGATTCTTTAGTTACCCAGTCCGAGAAACTATTTAGTTTCAGTGAGATCTGATCCGGCGCACCAGCCGACTAGTTGGACCTCACTGAGAACTCAATATCCCAAACATCAATCTATCTAGCTGTCTGTCTGTCTGTCTGTCTGTCTGTCTGTCTGTCTAAATCGGCCAATGCACGACTTAGCTTGGGGGGGGGGGGGCGGGGGCGTTTTACAAATGTCCAGTAGGATGTCTGACTGCATCTGTCTAATATTTTAAACTATTCTTACAGTATAATGGATTAATTTGGTAAAACATTTTGGTATTGATCCCAACAGAAAAACATGGAGACCTGTGATTTTGTGAGGTAAATAACTGATTGGGTACGTTTCGGATGGACTTTCTACGTCGGCTTATGGCAGTGAGTCTGTTTACGAGTTCCAAGCTAAAAGAGGGAGAATTAACTGATTCACCCATCGTTTCTTTCAAAGAACGAGAGTTCTCGCACTGCTCTCTTTGAAAGACGGTGACCGGTGATATGTATACCAGAAATACCAGTGATATTATAATGGGTCAAATTAGTACGGCATTTTCGTATTTATTCCAACAGAAAAACTTGAAGGCTGGTGTTTTTGTTTGATAATTAACTGATTCACATCCATCTAGCTTCTCCCAGGGAACACGAGCTCTCATACAACTCTCTTTGAAAGACGGTGACCAGTGAAATGGATTCCAGTGATATCAGTGTGTAGGAACTTTTAAAAAAATATAGTTAAAGGCCAAATCATGGATATATTAACAAAGAATTTATTACTTGAAATGGGTAGTTTTCGAATGAACCGCCCACGCCGGCTTAGGGCGGTGAGCCTGTTGATCGAGTTTGAAGCTAAAAGAAGAAGAATTAATTGTCCGACGCCATTTATTTCCATTTTCTTGAGGGCGTGTGAATCAAACAACTGTGTCTACGACTCACAGTCCGTCCAGCTTCCAACGCCCAAAGGACAGGCAATGTCTGGGTCGTGATATCTCAAATTCAATTAAAACGACTCGGAGGGAAAACCTTGACTACCCTCGGACGTGCGGTCAACTAGAATTTAACGAGATGTTCTCCCGGGTATTTTGCTAATGGCACAGTCCATTTGAGTGTGAAGACACGAGTCTTTTCCCGCTTCCTGAATGGATTTGAGATCGATGTAACTTTCCCGTTGGCTGTTTCAGTGTTTGTCGTTGTTTTCCAAATGTGCCAGTCCCCGGTGGACACGCCGCGCCGATGTCTTACACTGAATAATCTATAACATACTTTTATATTATACTCCTATTCTAGTATAAATGTCCATTCTATTTATCTGATTGTGTCCTCGAATACGCAGCCATCTCTGCATATCTGTACCAACCAAACTTTATGAGGGCGTTCCTGTCAGTCTGAAGTAGAACCCTTTGAACAACTGGTGCAATCCAGGCCTCCTCCATCCAACCTTCCTTCCCACACCTCCCTTTGTGTTTCCTTCTCTCCCTCAATGAGTCAAGTGGGTTTTGACTCAGACTTAAAGCGTCCACTGAAATAACCAGTGAGAGACATACTTGACTGTAGTCTCACCAGCGTGGTATGGCTCGGTTTAAACTCCGACATCTCACAATAAAACAGAGTCAAAATAGACTTGAATCAGTGCACAATGAGCCCAAGAACTACGACGCGATATTTTTTTCATTTTTACAGTAATGACACTTTATTGAGCTTGACTTTGGGTTTGTGTTCTACCTCGCGACGGCATGCAAAACTCTTTTCAGATCTTTACAAAACAACTCTTGAGAATTTAACCACTGTACCGGAAGACACGATACGCTAGTACTGGCGTAAACAGCCATCGACTAAGTCTTCAATTATTTCCTTGAATTGCATTTGTAAATCAAAGCCAAAAAAGTTCGGGAATCGCAAGAGTAGGCCTACATTTTCATTTTTTAAAATATAAATATAAAATCTTTAATCAACATAGCCATTCGCAAATTTACGCCAAATCATACGGCGCATTCTGCATTAATTTCAAACATGACTAAGGATGGCGGTATTGATTTTGTCCGGGTTTAAACTTAAAGGAAATGAACGTTTCCATGAGTAAAATCAGGAAATGAATTTCTTAATGAATCCTCCCACTGAAAATAGTATTTCACAATCTACCAACATTGGCACTGAGAGTCCAGCAGTCGCTGATAGGGAACGATTCAACAGCAAGTACTATTCTGGGAATAGATGTCGTATGTAATTGATTTATATTCAAACAAATAAGCCATGGGACCAAAGCTGTAACTTTTCATTCCGTTAACCACGTTTAGTGGACAAACTGATATGTTGCGTGCAAGTTGTAATATACATTTCAGTCACAAATAATCAGTGTCGTCATTTCAAATGTTGCATATTTTTTTTGTGTGTGTAAATTGTATAAATTTTGGTTGTCATTAGAAAATGATAGTAAATGGTGCGAGGGACTGAATATATTTGATTCGTTCACACAACGAAAAGGCTTGATTTTTGTATGTAAAGGCCAAAAAAGATGAATTGAAATTCTTAGAGGAACGAAACACGGGAGTCCTGCAGCAAGGCCTAACAAAATATCCAGAAGAAAAAAACCACCTGTATTTTACAAGCAATATGCATATTTATGAATGACAACACATTGCTTTTAGTTCACAAGTAACACAATCTATGCCATATTTAGCTTTTTCCCCTTGGGATACGTAACAGAAGTTCATCTAGAGGCGAGCCACGATTTCCGTATGCTTTTAGTCTGTACATAAATAATGTACCACTGTCTGTAAAGAATTTCGTCCTATCCGTTGTTAAAAAATGCGATATCTATCTGTCTATCTATCTCTCTATCTTTCTGTCTATCTATCAGTCTGTCTGTCTATCTATCTATCTATCTCTCTGTCTGTCTGTCTGCCTGCCTGCCTGCCTGTCTGTCTGTCTGTCTGTCTGTCTGCCTGTCTATCTGTCTGTCTGTCTGTCTGTCTAGCCTCTACGCTCACACATTACTACCGTTGAGTTTCCCACGACATGGATCTCTGAATGGTGTACAGCGAGTGCAGTGTGAACCATAAAATAATTATAATAAAAAAGCCACCCGCTGATTACATCATTAAATTTTAATATGTGCCATTTTGCAACGTATTACACCTAATGACACCCGCCCGCGCTCAATTACTGTCACAGTCCTCATTAACACAGGACAAAGTGGATATAATGGCAGCTGTGAACGTGGGGGATGTGGGGGGGGGGGGGTTCCTGGTTCTCACCCATGCACGGCAGTTAACAACTAGTGTTAGCAGTAAACAATTGAGTAGGTGGGAATTAAAATAGATATAGCGAGTCATATGACTGCCTTTAAGAAGACAACAACAACAAAAACAACAACACATCATTTCAGCATAAACCAATAAACAACAGTGACTTTTTTTTCCTTTTTAGGCACTGAGATCCCCTCTGATTCTCCCCCTTCCACCTTTTAGATACTTACTACCACAAATTGAATTCACGCCATTGGATGAGCAGGACGGACTAATTCCATTGAGTGAAACTGTATACTGAGAATCTATTAGGGACGAAGTGTAGGTATTTGTGTGTGTGTCTGATGTTCGGGAGGGGTGCGGTAGGGGGTATTCGTGAGTGGTAACAGGGCAGATCAATCGTCTATTGGTCACAAAAGAGGAAGGACCCTTGGAAAAGTGGTTGGGCGAGAAGGGTCACTTTCGAGATACGAGAGACAAGCCATTGTTCTGAGATCGAGTCTGGTAAACCTTTGTTGTCATTCTCAGTTCTCTATACCGAAATCATAATACCAAAAAAGATGGGCGACGAACACCGAGAGTCATGAATTCGGTGTGGCCGGGGTTCTAGGAGATGTCAGGAAGTTACAGGCCGAAACATCTCATGAAAGAATTCACTCTTCCCGTGAAGATTGTCATCTGCCTTGCTCCACCCGAGGAGTTTCTGACCACCGAGTGGAAATGAATGGTTAGATGAGCTTTGAACAGAAAAAAAATCGAATCTTCATCGCAGGACCGACCTTAATATTAATAATAATAATGGATGGCATTTATATAGCGCATATCTATTGCCATTAGAAATCTTTCTTTCTCTCACCTTCTCTCTCACTCTCTCTACCTCTCTCTATCTCTCTCTATCTCAGTGAGCTCAGAGCAAATTGTAACCGCAGCCTGTTAGGTGCAGTTCACAACTCACAACAGTTCACAACTCACAACTTGTATTCTAAAGTATTATAATAATATTTGAATATGTATTAATATTTATTTAATAATGAATTATAAATTTTTGTTGGTGGTATGGGGGGGGGGGAGGGGGGAGGGGGGATGATATGGCTAAATATTAATCTGTCTCCTTAGAAGCTGCGGGGCTTCATAATTCTAACCGGTTGTTGATCTCTGTATAACATGCAACAAAAGTGTTGATTGACAAAATATCTTGAAGAAGACACAAGTAAGTCCTTTTTCTTTATTTTTTGTCCTCCATGGAATCAATCCTTATAAGAACCAAGCTCGATCTTGCCCATTCAGAAAAAGATAATAATCTTGAAAATGATACAAAGGATGGTTTTTGCTCTCCCCAATTCGCCCAACAAGACATTATAGCTAAATAAGTGCCATACGTTCCATGCTCTCTTACTTCATGTAATAACCCTGTTACTGAGTAAAGTTATATCTATGTGATGATGCGCAAGATGTATGTAACCATGTATGTGCTCTTAAGACTTCTTTGAGAGTGAATTTTCCTCAAGGAATAATGACGTCATGGTGCTAACCTTTTGGCCGTTATTCTGAAAATAAAACTTTCTGTAAAGTGTAATGGCCTAACTCATTCATAGACATAGGCCATTTTGGTTCTGGGGTTGTTTCAGCCCAACGTGGATGATGGCCACTTTTACCTAGACTCAGTTTGGCCTAAGTCTGACTGCAATGCAAAAGAAATACGTTTTTTTGCGATTTGCTCAGAAGTGCAAAAAAAACAAAAAATTGACCTAGGCCAAAAGGTCAGCCCTATGCCGATAAAGTAATTTCCCATCTTATCTTATTCAATTATAAACTATGACTCACTCATAACCCCCCCCCCCCCCAACCCCCGCCCCCTTTCTATCCACACTACCCGCGTCTCACCTGTCACGAGTGGAGTGAGTGCAATTAAGGGGATTGCTACAGAGCGGGTGTATAGTAAGAAGGGCTCACGGCAGACAAGTAGGGAAAAACGTGAAAGGGGGTGAGTAAGGATTAAACGGGGTGAGATCAATGTGTTTACCAGTTCACTGCACAGAGATAGTCCAAAGAGAACGGACGCTAGTAAGAGCCCAGCGGGCGAACATAAGGGGAGCAGTCGGAAGACGGATGAGAGTGTTTTTTCCAGTGATGACTGGTAGGTAGAACGTTGATTGATAATTATGATTGATGTATTATATTATATTCGTCTATTACCATGATGTAAATAAGTATATGTGAGGAACGTGGAAGTCCTTGATATTGGATATAGCAATGTGCGCCATGAGCGATAGATGAAAGTTGAGTTCATGGATTTGTAGCGCGAGTGAGTAGTGTGTACTACGGTGGAGGTGTGTTACCGTAAGATGTGGTGAGTGAAATGTGAACTATTGTGTGTACGCTTCATGAGATGTAAAGAGGGGTGAAGTGAATAGAAGTGGTATGGGATTATTATACCAATGTAATGTTATTCTTGTAGGTGCCGAGGTCGGGCCGAAGAGCGCCACCTACGGCGAGCACAGGGGATAGGCCAGCATAGGGCCGGGGGCCACACATAGGCCAAGAGTGAGGCTGTCGGTGCAGGATAGTAGAGGCACATAAAGTCGTGGCAGTCTGGCCACGAACAGGGACGTAGATATGAGCGTGAATGTGATAATGTGCTATTGCCATGTTGATGGGCTATTGAAATGATAATGTACTATTGCCATGTTGATGGGCTATTGAAATGATAATGTACTATTGCCATGTTGATGGGCTATTGAAATGATAAGGTGCTATTGCCCTGCTGAGGTGCTAGTGGAATGCTAAGGTGTATGACAATAGGAAGGTGATATTGAGAGACTGCGGTGCCAGTGAATTATTAATGTGCTATTAAGACCCTGAGGGGAGAGGCTGAGGCCGAAGTGTCTTTAGGAAGTAACTACCGGGTTGTGGATCCGAGGAAGAGTGCATGTGGGAATAAGGCCGTTGTACGGCAGTTAAATTCAATAATATAATGTATGTAATTGCGCTATTATCTGTATAATTATGTTTAATAAATGTGTGAGTCTGATGGGTTGTTCTGTTAAGTGTTAAACTTGTTCGTTCGTGATTGTTGTCTTGTTATAATCATTATTACATCTCTCAGTCTGGGATTTGTGACATCACCCACCCCCCTACTGGCACAATTAAATACGACTACAGTCAGCTGCCCTGATTGACCCGAGATTCTATAGAGAGAACATTCACCATGTCATTACACCCCACAGAGTTCCTCCGATAATCCTTACAAATCCCCTAAGGTGTATCCACACACATGACAGACTCGCTGCAAACTTCTTGATAAGAATATAATTATTTTCTCATATTTCCGGGGAAAAAGGAATATAAAAGGAAAAGGAGACTTACTAGTTCTTACATTATAAAGTTAGTTTAACCACCTGGCGGCAAGACATAGACTGTCTTTTCCAAAATTTCAGGAACACGCAAACATAATTAAAATAATTAAATAAATGCACACAAACGCACCTACACACGCACACACATGGAGATTTTCATGAGAAAAAAATCAGTCAATCAATCAATTACCCAATCAGTACATAAAATAATACGGTCAAATATTTCGTTCTTGACAAATTGCAAGGTGTATAAAAAAAACTGGGGCAATGGGCACCGGGTGACATGTTTCAAATAAATATAGGGCACTGTAGTCAATCTCCGCTTTTCATCCGATTCAACCGTGATGGCGGACCGTGTTCAACACTGGTGCGAATGGGAATCGTGGCAACGCATCAGTTCAACAGCTCGCCAGTAGACCCTTTTCACTTCCGCGTTACGGTTGTTTGCGGGGAGCCGCACGTCATCGAAAAGCACCGTGTAGGGCAAAAACCTCCACTTGCCTTAGTGATGGCATCTGAATATGTGCACAGTGTAAGCAAAGGTGCATTTTTATGCCAGAACCAGCACGTAACGGGTTTGTACAGTTGGGTGCCCAACAAGAGGATGGCATCGTTCGACCGTTGTCCACCGCTTCCGCCCTACAAGTGGGGCACGCCGCCATTTTGTTCGCAAATCACGTGATATGGAGGACGGTAAATGAAAAGTGTCCATAGAGAGATCTCACTTCCGCCAAATCGCGAAACTAGGTCACTGCGGTAAACAAGAAATTGAAGAATTGAAAGAGGCCGTCTTCACCAAAGATAGTGTGCATATCTATTTACTATGGTTTGTTCATATTTTTGGGCTGACTGAAACTATTTAGAGCCGTTTGTAAGTTCGTACACCCCGTAGACATGCACAAACGGGTATTGTTTACCCCAGCGACCTACTTTCCGCTCCATGCTAACAATAGTTTCGCAGAGCCTCCCGCGTCCCACAGTGCAAATCGACCAATAGTGAAACCTCTCTATACATTCATACATGGTATACTCTCTGGCATCAGTTCAACAGCTCGCCAATACATTGAACAGTTAACTTATGTACACTACAGCACCAGTTAGTAGGTGAGGCTCTCAGCGCGCTAAGTCAAGTCTAACTTGCCCTTGTTTCTTTCCAGCATCTGACTCACGACAACTTTGATTTGGCCGGACTTCTGAGATGGACTAGTTTCTGTCTCACCAGTGCGCAAGCTCCAGTTAAACTCCTTAATCCACATTTCATTCCTTCTGCACGATGTCAGACCACGATTACAACACTTCGATTCAAACCCAATATCCGCGGTCTCCGATTCTCCTTAAATATTGTCTGAATAGAGCAAAAAATATGCATGTTAAGATTATCCGAACCCCAGAGATAATTGGACTTTTGTTTCCAATTATCCAAAGGCTGATTGCTCGACCGATTACATCAAGAGCAATTCCCCTGAATGGAAAGCTTCTTTTTATATACATATTTTCATTGGCCATTTCTCTCTCTCTCTGAATTCCCTAGTTCTGGTATTTTCTTTTAGGTTTCCAGCCCAATCCAGGGCTGAGTTTTCCTTCCGTCTCCCTCCTCTTTTTAAGGTTTAAGTGATTCTTTTCTTTTCCTCCTTCTTCTTCTCCTCCTTCTTCTGTCCTCCTTCTTGTTCTCATCCTCTTTCTTCATCTTTTTCTACTCATCCTACTTTTTTTTCTCCTCCTTCTTCTGTCCTCCTTCTTGTTCTCATCCTCTTTCTTCATCTTTTTCTACTCATCCTACTTTTTTTTCTCCTCCTTCTTCTGTCCTCCTTCTTGTTCTCATCCTCTTTCTTCATCTTTTTCTACTCATCCTACTTTTTTTTCTCCTCCTTCTTCTGTCCTCCTTCTTGTTCTCATCCTCTTTCTTCATCTTTTTCTCCTCCTCCTTGTTCCTCCTCCTTTTCCTTCTTCTTCTCCTCCTCCTTCTTCTGTCCTCCTCCTTGTTTTCCTCCTCTTTCTTCTTCTTCTCCTCTTCCCACTTCTCTCTCTCTCTCTGTCTTTCCTTCGTTCCTCTCTCTCTCTTTCTCCCCCTTCCCTTCTTTCTCTCTCTCTTACTGAATCTTTCTGTTCCTCCCCCACCCCCCCCCCCCTTTCTCTCTCTCTCTCTCTCTCACTTTCTTTTCCTTTAATTTTTGCTGACTTCTTCATTCTCAACTGTATCTATCTGTCATCCGTCACATCGAGCTTCCATAATTATATTGGCAGACCGTGCATTCTGCGCTGCTGTCCAAGCAAGAACTCGCAGTTAAGTAGAAATAATTATTCTGTTTAGATTCTTTACATTTCCCAGTCAGATTTTTTATTGTTCAATTGTTTTATTTGTTTTATTTGTTCCATTTTTCTTTTTTTGTTTTCTGTCGTTTTTATTCCTTGGTGAAGGCGCTAGGCGAAATATCGAACGTTTTCTGTCTCCTCTTTTAGTTTGCATTGTATCGTTTGGGTATTATTTCTTATGCGAAGCTTTGTTACATACCACTTTTTCTTTTTGCCCAATTTTGACGTTATAATTTTCACTGGTAAACGCTCCATGTACACAAATACACTAGCGTTCATTGAACTGCTCATTTTGGGGTATTAACCGAGATTGTGTGTAAGACTAAGAAGGTCCCGTGGCATGTAATCTACAACACCATACTTTGATCTGCATCAAATGGACGCGATTACCAAGTACTATCAGATATTTTATACTTAATGAGGTTAATGTCCCAGCAACTCCCAACCATCTCAGATATCAGCTATTAACTTATTCGTACATTTAGTTCACCCTCATGTAACACACACCATGGACGGTGTTTTTGGTTGGCGACAAACAGTAACTAAATAACATAGATACTGGCATGCTAGAACTTATTATATAAGCGGTTGGGCCAATGGTGCGAACTTGGCCATGACAACGTGACAAAAGTGACACGTTGGTCTACAGGCAGGGTGCTCGCCTCTCATACCGAAGGCACCGGGTTGGTGCAGACATGTTGGAATATTGTGAGGGGGAAAATTCCTGTCCCTTATCCAGTGGTAGGTGGGATCGAGCACACGAGCACCGAGGTGAAGCTTTCGGAAGAGCGGCACAAATTTGTGAAAGATAGCAGTGATAGATGTTCACGAGGGTCATCCAGTAGCGCACCTGTGATCAAATTAATGATGGACAGACCGACGGACACGCAAAATGGCAGGCAGATAGTCAAACAGACAATTAGATAGTAGGACAATTAGACAAATACAAATGGATGGACAGACAGACAGACAGATGATGTCGCGGATCGGGATTTTGGGGAATATAGATCAAGAGGTCCGCTTCCCAATCACACGAGCACAAAAAAAAAACAACAAATAAACAACTTTCACTCTAAAAACTAAATAAATCAATTTGAGTAACAGACTGTAAAGTTTATATATCTAACAAATTCAAAGATAAAATATACAATAGATAACGAATACAATAGCAACTGAAAATGCTCAACTAAGCTGAGGAGCAACTATGAAGTACTTAAGGCAATGTAATATGAATTTATCTAAGTCACAATAAATTTACATTCAAAAGAATCCGCGCCCGAGGGCGACGGATCCTGTAAGGTTTAAAGTTCTATCTCTCTTCATACTAAAACATATTTATATAGCATCTCTGCCAGGAGCGCTCTGGTGTAGTTCACACGTGGTCGCGGGAAATGCATGTGGTCTGGCAGTACTGGTCAACAGTCTACATGTGTAGCTGGCTGTAAATTCAGCATGGAATTAAAATCTTTAGCTCACCATTCGGCCCTCACAATGTGAGGGCTGTTGATATTAGCGCTGTGGGTTTAATGCTCAAACAAGTAGGCTTGGGCTCAGGAGCGTAGATTTCTGACAATGCTCCATCACTGTACATATCAGCTCAATCGCTGCGTCTCTATGACTTCTCATCTGGCTGAGAGCTCGCCGTCCACCTCGTAAATGGATTGTCTACATGTGGCCCAGAACTAAGTTCTGTATGGCCTTAAATACTGGACTGCATCTGCAGCTTACCGTCTAATTCCTAGATTGTGATTGGTGCAACCACTTCTAGCTCAGCTGCCGAACCGAGTTATTTTAAGTAACAGCCCTACGCAACGACCTTGGGTCGACATCAAAGGTCGAATCACTCAAGACAATAAAATGTAATTTTATAGCAGTAAATTCTTAACATGTTCAAAACCCCGAGCTTTTACTCTGGATCACGGATTTTCTGTACGTCAACCGACGTCTCAACAACATTTAATTCCTACTCACCCCTTCACTCTCTACTAAACCTAGTTCAAAACATTCATGCACACCTACGCTGTCCGCCTATCCTTCCCCACACCTTCTGTCTATCTATTATAAAAAAAACTGTTCAAAACAAATTGTTTACGAGACCAAGTTATGCTGGCTCGCACAATAATTACGTTTGTAAAAATTACTCACTGCTCTCTCACAAAAATTTACTCAGTGGAAACATTTATGAATCAAATCCGTTCTTGACAGATGAATAGAATAGAAATAGAATAGAAATAGAATGGATGGATGGATGGATGGATGGATGGATGGATGGATGGATGGGTGGATGGGTGGATGGGTGGATGGATGGATGGATGGATGGATGGATGGATGGATGGATGGATGGATGGATGGATGGATGGATGGATGGATGGATGGATGTGGATAGATAGGTAGATGAGTTTGGAGAAAGCACTTCACACGATAACGGTCACACTGTGCTAGGGA
This sequence comes from Onchidella celtica, assembly GCA_963931925.1. Classification (NCBI taxonomy): domain Eukaryota; kingdom Metazoa; phylum Mollusca; class Gastropoda; order Systellommatophora; family Onchidiidae; genus Onchidella; species Onchidella celtica. Next base: position 38,542,775 of record OZ007580.1, on the reverse strand, counting down.
AAATGGACGACAATTGTCGCGATGTGGGTTAGATGGGGATATTTCGACTGACACTCTTTCGAGGTCCGCTCCCACAATCGACGAACACACAAAAAAAAATACTTGCACTCTAAAAACTAAATAAATCAATTGCTTTGATTTTTAGCAGAACTGTAGGGCAGTTTCATTACAGGAATTAATGTAACAAATATAATTATAAATATAAATATCAATTCAAAGGCAACTGAATCTAACTAATGAAACTACAGCTTTCTATAAAGACTAACGTATTCAATCTAACTACTTGCAGGTCATATGAGTTATATGCCAAATAGAATCCGCGCACGTGGCGACGGATATAACAGTTTAAATTCTATTAATTCAATGAGACATGTTATGATATGGACATTTCCTCTAGACACGCCATGGAGAATGCTTGTACAACCATGCGTTGTCTGGCGGTAGCTCTGAAACTGTCTTCAAAAGTAAGTAGAACGGTTCACTTTCATCATTACAAATTAGTATGGACTCTCACCATGAGGCCCTCACTGGGAGTGAGAGCGCTGGATGTAAACGCTGTGGGTTTATATCAAACCAAGTAGCTTAGGCTCTGGAGCTTTAAATCAGGCTCCTCACAATGGACTGCTCAACTGCGTCTCTATGTCTCTCATCTGGCTGAGGACTATCGCCGTCCACCTCGTAAATGGATTGTCTACATGTGGCCTCTATCTAAGCTCTGCACGGGTTTAAATACTAAAGCTATGTCTCGACCTTCCGTCCAGATTCATACATTTGATTGGTGCAACCACCTCTAGCTCAGCTGCCGAACCGAGTTATTTTAAGTAACAGCCCTACGCAACGACCTTGGGTCGAAATCAAAGGTCGAATCACTCAAGACAATAAAATGTAATTTTATAGCAATAAATTCTTAACATGTTCAAAACCCCGAGCTTTTACTCTGGATCACGGATTTTCTGTACGTCAACAGACGTCTCAATAACATTTAATTCCTACTCACCCCTTCCCTCTCTACTAAACCTAGTTCAAAACACGAGATATAAAAAGTGCTCAGTCATGCACACCTACGCTGTCCGTCTATCCTTCCCCACGCCTTCTGTCTATCTATTAGGAAAAAAACTGTTCAAAACAAATTGTTTACGAGACCAAGTTATGCTGGCTCGCACAATAATTACGTTTGTAAAAATTACTCACTGCTCTCTCACAAAAATTTACTCAGTGGAAACATTTATGAATCAAATCTGTTCTTGACAACAATAAATTTATACAGTATATATAACAGAGCGATAGGAGAGAAGGAGCAGACTCTACCAGAAGCGCCCACCAGACACCCATATAAGTTAAGATGGGCGTAGATAGATAAGACAAATTAATGTAGATAGATACGATAGAGATAGACCGATAAGATAGGTAAGATAAGCATGTTAGTAGCATTCACAAAAATTGAAGTCAAAAACACGAAAAGGACAAGAAGAAACTTCGAGATGATACTGGTAATGATAAGAATACATAGCAATTATATAGCGCTTCATCCCGTTAACCACCAGGCTCTAAGCGCTTTACAACATTTATATCATGTTAACCACACACAGAATACACAGACATACTCCGGAGAAAAAAAAATTTGATGGACATTCAGAGTGTAAAACGATGACTCTTCAGATCTTTAAAAGTCATAAAAATGCTCAGTCGCCCTCAAAGACAGAGGCAGAGAATTCCAAATCTGAGGCCCTTGAAAAAAAATATATTTTTCACCCATGGTCTAAAGGGACATCTTACGAATTTTAAACTTTTTAGAGTCAGCAGCTGATCTAAGAAATCTAAGACGTTAGGGAGTCAAAAGATCAGTTAAATAAGCGGATGCGTTTTTGTACATACATTTGTGACACGGGGTAGCCAACTTATACATTGTTCGTTTTTCTACTGGTGGCCAGTGCAAGCCCTTCAGTAGAGATCAAGAAATGGTACTGCCGAGGATCGAACCCGAGATCTTCTCTCATTGGACGATCGCTCTACCAACTTACTGAGTTGTAGCACAATTGACGAGGAAGAGAGGGGGTGCTATTACTACATGTAAATTAACCCAGTTTGCTACAAATCCTTCGTCAGCGCTCTTTTTTCACATAATTATGCAGTTTAATTCAACCAATGACGTACGGCTCATGTAGCCAGGCAAGACATTTCCCTGACCTCTTCATTTATCATAATAAATATTATCATTGTGTCGGAACCCCGTTATTTTTTGGTCGGTCAACTACGCCGATGTAAAACCATACGCCAATAATGTATACTCGACTTAATCACAATGTTCTGTGACCCGTCAGATAATGTAACCACGTATTTGATTCTGACATTACCAGTTTGACGTAGCGTATCAATCCAGACCAGGAAGAAATCGATCTGATTTCATATTCCACCAGATTCCTTGCATGGACACCGCAGGGCGATCGCGGGAATTATTAACTTGACAAAATCTCGGAAGTCTCTCTCTTTCTGTCTCTCTTCGAACACACGCCACCATCTCCAACTTCTGGACAGAACGCAAGAAGGAAATAGAAACCATTCCAATCAGTTTTAATATTTCCATGGGTCGATGGGAAGAAAGTCTCAGTTGTCAATATCTATAGGTAGAATGCGCATATCCACCATCTTGTCTGTCCGGACTCACTTAAGGCGTCGCGAACCAATCGGCGGCGAGTTTTAAAAAAGGTCACCACTGTAAACAAGGACACGTGTCTATACGCACATGGGAGACGTTCGGTCAATTCTTTCATTTCCTTTCTCTTGTTTACACGGAAAGTAGGGAATCTGACCAGCTTTGATACATCCTTTCCACCCCTGTCACAACAGTCAACTGCAATGCAACCAGCAGGCATTTTAACCGCTTAGACACATCTCAAAGTTACACCCATCAGCTGATCCACCGGCCATCTTGTTTGGCGGAAGTACAAAACAAAAACTCTATGACGTCATGCGCATTCTACCTATAGCATAAAAAAAAGGGCCCGATTTTGAACACAATCTACTGCCGCTCATACACCTCGATTTTGCCTGAAATTTCACAAGTATCTTCCTTCCGACACTCAGAATATTTTTTTTTTTTGGTGTTGTTTTTTTTTTACATCTATAGACTTGAAATGGTGGAGAAGTATTTTTTCGAGTTTGCTTGGTGTCCCTTAGTTCATCTCCGATCCTTTATTTTTCTTTTTCTCGAACGGATGAGCCCGTGACGTCATTACTTTCTATGTGTTGAGGATTGAACATACTGCCCAGTGCGCAAAAATTATTGCCATTTCATGATAGCCTTCGCCTCGAATGCTGACTTGGTTCGTGTAGCATTAAAGCAAAGGGGGGAATGCAATAGGATTTATATATTTTTTTTAATCCAACAAAGACAACCAAAATAAACGGGCAATGTGAAACAGAGCCGTCCTTAATCACCCAGAACTGAGGCCAGTACGTCGATTTATCCTGTGTAACGCCAGATTCCTCGGGTAATCTTACATAGTTTTGATTTAGTACAATTTTTGAAAATGTCTTGATCTAATTCTTCTATAGCAACCCAGTGGCCAGAAACTCCTCAGGTGGAGGCGAGGCAGATGACAAACAAGCTGACCACGTTACACCTTTGTTAAAAGAACTGCACTGGCTTCCTAGATCCTATAACAGAAAGAATTACATACAAAATTGCTGTTTTTTGCTATAAATGTTTAAATAACACCGCACCCAGCTATCTCAAAAATTCTTGACAAGTCTACACACCATCTCGTTCACTAAGATCATCAAGCGACAAAACAATCGTAAGAATCCCATCGAAAAACTATAAAACTATAGGCCATAGATCCTTCAACTATTTTGGACCTTTTGTCTGGAACCAGATACCCCTGAACATTCGTGAATCACCGAATCTTGAAAGCTTTAAGAAAAGTCTAAAACATCACCTTTTCCTCCGGAACTGTTAACTTTTCAAAATTATATTCTGTACTTTGATGCTACAATATTGATTATATAAGCTAGTGCTATATGACTAAGAGCGTCTATGTGTGTGAAACTGAAAGTTTGTATGGATGAGAGTGCGTGTTTTAGTATGAGATTTGGAAAGTGTATGCATGAATTATTGATGCAATGTACAGCGCATTGAGTAATAATTTTATTAGAAATGCGCTATAGAAATTCTATTTATTATTATTATTATAATTATTATTATTATTATGACGATCTTCAGAGGAAGAGTGGATTCTTTCATTAGATGTTTCGGCCTTTAACTTCCTGACATCTTCTAGAACCCCCGGCCACACAGAGGTCATGACATCTTCTAGAACCCCCGGCCACACAGAGGTCATGACATCTTCTAGAACCCCCGGCCACACAGAGGTCATGACATCTTCTAGAACCCCCGGCCACACAGAGGTCATGACATCTTCTAGAACCCCCGGCCACACAGAGGTCATGACATCTTCTAGAACCCCCGGCCACACAGAGGTCATGACATCTTCTAGAACCCCCGGCCACACAGAGGTCATGACATCTTCTAGAACCCCCGGCCACACAGAGGTCATGACATCTTCTAGAACCCCCGGCCACACAGAGGTCATGACATCTTCTAGAACCCCCGGCCACACAGAGGTCATGACATCTTCTAGAACCCCCGGCCACACAGAGGTCATGACATCTTCTAGAACCCCCGGCCACACAGAGGTCATGACATCTTCTAGAACCCCCGGCCACACAGAGGTCATGACATCTTCTAGAACCCCCGGCCACACAGAGTTCATGGACTCTCGGTGTCCGTCACCCGCCTATTTTTTTTTTGTTCGTCGCCAGGCCCTTCTTTGGGTTTGAACCGATACCGCTGGGTTTTTTTGTTTTTTTTGTGTGCAAATGTCTTATCCATTCTGCCAATACTGCCACTGATTATACGGTATACTTTTAGGCTGTATGAATTTAGTGTTAATTTCTTTTACACCAAGTCCAACAGGAAGCATTTTCCGCTGTTGTTGCTATTTCTTTAAGGGCAATTCTAATTTTCCTGGCATCTGGACTGGCTATATTTGGGCGTCACAAAACTCTACCCACTCAAAATAAACAAAAACAAACGAAAACTTTCTCCAAAGAGCCCAATGCATGACAGCACAGAAAATGCAAAACATTTTCCATCTAGCCGAGACATGTCACGCACGGAGGTAAAGTAGTCGCCAAATAGACTTGGCATAGCGTACCTCCCTCTATAGATATTCTAAAGTGTGTGTGCGGGTCTGTGCGCGCGTGTGTGAGAGAGAGAGAGGGAGAGAGAGAGAGTGAGAGAACAAGAATGACGGATTGTGTAAATATGTGTATGTGTATGTATCTGTGTGTAATATATTATGATAAAGAAAACCAATATCATTTGTTTTGACTACGTTCATTATACATTATATAATATGAAAATTAATTCCACACTCAAAGAAACATGAGCATAATAATTATCTCTTTGTCTTTAGTTCTTTATCTAACATGGACCATGACGTATTATTCGAGGAAATGTTTTGGTGAGCACAGGTGTCACTATGGGTGTTCGGTGTGCACAGTTGTCCCAATTAGTTTTCAATGTGCACAGTTATTACGTTTTCGGAAGGCACAGTTGTCACTATAGGATTTCTATGGAATATTATAAAAACCACAGAAAAACTGTGGGGTCGCAGCAGGGCTATAAGCAAAGTCAAAATTGGGCAAAAAGAAAAAGTTGTATGTTGCGAAGCCCCGCGTGAGAAATAATACCCAAACGAAACAAGCAAACTAAAGAGAAGACAGAAAATGCTCAATCAAATTTGATTGAGCATTTTCTGTCTTCTCTTTAGTTTGCTTTGTATCGTTTGGGTATTATTTCTCACGCATGCGGGGCTTCGCTACATACATTTTTTTTTCCTTTTTGCCAAATTTTGACATAGGATTTCTATGAGCACAATTGTCACTATGAGATTTCAGTGGGCACGATTGTCACTCTGAATTTTCGGTGGCCACAGCTGTCACTATCGGATATAATTTTCGGTCGGCCCAATTGTCACAACGGCGTTTCGAGGGAGACAGTTGTTCTTATGGGGCTTCGGAAGACACAGTAGTGTGTCTACAGTTTCCGGTCGGCACAGTCGTTCCTATGGCTTGGAACAAGAGTTATGGTTAGTGTTAAAATATGGTGGTAGTGTTGTCTGGGTCGATAATTAGCGAAAGCCAAACTGCCATGTGTATTAATCCGTAGGGATAACTGTCCCTTTCAAAGAACTTCCCCCAAAAAATTATCCCCAAGCATCAGCTTAGATAACTCTACCCTATCTCTAACTCTAACCCCGTAGGGGCAATAGAAGCAATACTGGCAAATGTCCCTACCAAACCTGTCCATTATTCACACAAGAGAAATGGCTACCACCAGATAAAATGTCTTTTCAACCTGTAGACACTAGCAATAATTAACTTACAAAATTACCATCTCACATGCTTCACGATGACCAATTAATCAGGATTAGAAAACTCAGTGGACGTTCTAGGACTAATTTAAAGCTCATTTCCATCTCACCCAAGCTCTGCGTGGAAGACTTAATTACGTTAAGCTCAACAGTTCATGTTATCTGATGTGTTCACAGTGCTCTCTGAATGTGTCATCTTAACATCACTACGAGCTCTTAAGTACACCAGGACGTTGGACTGCGGCCCGCCACCTACGCAACTACTCAGACACTCCCCCATACTATTCAAACATGGGGCCCCCTAAACTCTTGGGGCCAATAGGTTCTGTCTCTGAAGTACTTAGATTTTACCGTTTTATCCAAAAAAAAAATGTAGAGTTAGTGGTCTAGCCCCCAGCATCCGCTATTTTACGGAAAAATGACGTATGAAAAAGTAAAACATTCTTTGTCTCTTTAGCTGTGGGGAGCGTGAAGGAGTGGATGCTGTGGACATGTATACAGAGGCAAAGAGTGTTTTACTTTTTCATACGTCATTTTTCCGTGTAAAAAAAAAAAGTGGAGCGGAGTGGATGCTGTGGACAAAAGCAATTAGTTTTGACGGTAATTTATCATTCCCTGGCAGCGATACACGCATGCATGCGGCTGGTCACACTGACATTGTGATATCGAAGGGTATTTGCCATCGGAAAGAGCAAGCCGAACAGGCCGCTGTCCGGGCAAAATTAAATAAAATTCATCCCTACCGCTCCCTCTCAACCCATCCCTAAATTGACTATTTGGACAAGATATCACGACTATTAATGGAGTACAACAGTTATGTCATTACAGTACATTTGGTTCTGAGACATTCGCTCTCTAAAGAGTGACTGGTGTCAGAGAGAGCCGGGGATGCGAGAGAGAGACAGGGGGAGGGGAGGGGGAGAGCACAGAGAGGGAGGGAGAAAGAGAGAGGAGAGAGAGAGAGAAAGAGAGAAAAAGTATCGGTTAAATGGGGAGAGAGAGAGAGAGGAGAGAAGAGAGAGAAAGAGTAAGTGTCTGTTAAATGTTAAAAAGGGGAAAGATAGATAGATAGAGAGAGAGAGAGAGAGAAAGACAGAGATAATGTGTCTGTTAAAGGAGGGGGGGGGGGAGAGAACGGTGTCCTAGTTGTAATCTTGGAAACCACCCATAGATAGATTGCCATCCAATTCAGCGTCCCATGATGATAAAATGACTACGCGCACAGTTTGTGGACACAAAAAGTGTAGGACTTTTCACTATCCGATGCCTTGGATGGTACTGTATAGTCCCAGTCTACATGACACTTTACCACACTGCACTGTACCAATGAGTACCAAAGGGAAGAAGGAGAGAGAAGAAGAAAATATGAGGTATAAGGAAGTGGAATGAAAAGAAAGTACACGAAGTAAATAATTAAAAAAAAGGGTGGGGGGTGGGGGGAATGGGGGGTTAAAACTGGAGTGTAGAGAAAATTACGTTTAATTCTCAGACAATAACTATTATTTTTATTCATTCTTCCACTTGTGGTTACGTACAACGACAAAAAAAAAGTAAAGAGAAATTAGTAATAGTGTTCCCAGATTTTTTTTTGTTGAAAAACCAGCCAAAGCTAAAAAAAATAAAAAAATGCCCAAAAACCGCCAAGTGAAAAATAATCATGTTTTATTGAGTTAAATAAACAAGTAATGGTAATAACTAATGTGTCTATGGATTATTTGCCTCTAATCCTAACAATATGTTAGAAATACATAATATAATATGCGATATTGATGACAAAATTTGGGGGTATGAATTAAGTTTATAGGTAAAATAGGTTCAATGCTCGTGCAAAGCAAGTAGAGCTGCGTTTTGTAGGACGATACAGAGGATGCAGAAAACTATAACACACTGGATATTCCAAAAAAAAAGAAAAAGCAGTATTAATGAAAAATTGTCTTCATCCATCATTTTCTTGTGATCTGAAACTGAAAATCATTATTTAAAGCAAAACAAAATTGAGTGTCCTGTGTTAATGCATAATGCCCCCCCCCACCCCCACCCCCCCCCCCCCATTCTCAAAATAAATGCATATTTAATTCTAGGCCACTTTTCAGTAATTTTAATCGAGAGAAGTTAGCGTGACGTGAAAATGCTATCATAGTTATAATAATATGTTTCGTTTCCTTGAGAAAAACATGAAAGCATAATTATTTTATTTGTACCTCAGTACATTCCACAAGATTGCCTGGAGAATTGTGTGGACAAATTTCATCAGACCAAACCAGAGTTGTCTCAGGCAGGCGCCGAATGACCACTTGTAGGTTCACACACATGCCAACCTCGTGGACCCTGTTTACCTGATTGGCTAAACTTTTACGCAAAGGACTGACCACGTGCGAACTGACCACGTGCGACTAGCCTTGCGTAACCGCCCACATCCACGATGGATGGCCATCCCACCACCGTAGCTACCTCCCACAGTTACACTAACTGGCAGTCTTGCTGGAACCAAGAGGCAAGCCTAGCAAAGGCCAGAATTTTACCACTCTGTGCTCAGAAACTGTCCCACAAAAAATTATTTAATGATTTTTTTCAATCAAAATTGTAATTTTCTCTCCAGCTCTTCTAAACCCAGCCCAGAACTAGCAAACCCGCACAGGGAAAAAAAGTCCCGCAAATCGCGAAAAAAAAAAGTTGCCCAATTCCGCGGTTTCCAGCCCAATCTGGGAACACTGATCAGTAAACCTCCAGCAGGAAACACGTGCCTGTAGCGCAGACACCGGGTTTTGTTCCTGAAACATTTCCAGAATTATTTGCCCGTGGTCGGAGAAATGGCGGTAACAAGGGAAACGTGATATTGTACAGGGTGAACTTCCGGTCTAGGAGGAAACCACTTTAAATCTGTGTCTGTATCTTGCAATGTTGTGTCTGGCGGAGTTGTTCACCTTTGTAGTAGTTTTATAAATGGCCAAAGTCACGAGATTGGCTTGCGCTCCAAGACTACTTGGGCTCAGAAAATTTTACAGTGACGCAAAACAGCCAGTGCAAAAGTACACCGACTCTGGGCGAAAGGGAAACGACTTTAATTTAAAAACGCTTTTTTTGCGTGAGTGAAACACTTTGAAATAAGATTTCTGCAAATGAATACAGTTGTGAAACGTAAGGATGTGTCGTGGAAAGGCTATTTTCGACAGTGTGTTAAAAGTGGTTCCTACAAAAGCAAGATGCCTTCTTTTTCTAAATGTATGAGACTTGTAGAGAAGGAGAGATTCCAGTCAGGGCCGGCCCTAGGAGCTGCAAGGTCCAGTAATCATAATGGCTGCTGTTCTCTGTCAAGCCTGCAATGTGGTGTTACGTCTGTGCTGCAATCTGTTGTTGTGTGTACTTGAAAAGACTAGATATTATAGGATAACACACACAAACACACAGAGAAAATCTGTGGGGCCGTAGAAAGGCTTGAAGCGAAATCAAAATGTGGCAAAAAGAAAACGTTGTATGTAGCAAAGCCTGGTGTAAGTAATATTACAGAAGCGATATAACCAAACACAAAGATAAAGGAAAGACCAAATCAAGGTTTCGGTCCACTGACATTCGTCAGGGAAAAAAATGTAACACGATAGAAAAATAAACAAAACACAGAACGTTTAACAAAGTTTTGTTCCTAACATCTGCATTTTATTGTATATCATAAAAACCACAGAAAAACTGTGGGGTCGCAGCAGGGCTATAAGCCGAAAATTTGTGTATTTTCTGTCTTCTCTTTAGTTTGCTTTGTATTGTTTGTGTTTTATTTCTCACGCGGGGCTTTGCAACATACAACCTTTTCTTTTTACCCAATTTTGATTTTATTGTTTCTGTATTGATTCTTACACGAGGCTTTGCTACTTCCAAAGTAAAAAAAAAATGGCAAAAAGAAAACGATGTATGCAGCAAAGCCCCCCCCCCCCCCAACCGCAAGAATACCCAAACGACAAAGTGAAAAGGAAGACAAAAGAAATCAATATTTCGGTTAAACACCAAAAAAAAAAAGCACCAGAAAAAAAACTGAAAATTGAACAGATAAAACAATCGAACAATGAAAAAAAAAAACTGTAGAATATGAAATATTTTGCAGAATATCAAATCAATACTACGACTTGTCAGGGAGTCCTGACTTGTATTTGCACAGATCAGCACGACCGCCAATGTGTGGAGGCTCCAAGTGACGAAGTTACCCCCATAGTTTTTCTGTAGTTTTTATATTTTGTCAATTTGCTACTTCCAAGGTTTTTCTTTTTGTCACAATCTGTCTTGTCAGGACTAGATTTCCCAAGCGCTGGCCCAGTTGAGAGCAATTAGTCCAGTTGCCTTAAAACCTGCCCTCATTCCAAAAATTGTATTTAACACAAAGGAAAATCATCCAGACGATTTTCTACTGTGTTCTGAGACAGGCCGAAATCTACAGATCGATTTAAATAGAGTTTTTATAATATTTACAAGGTTCATCAAGGCATACTTTACTGTACGGGCTACTAAGACTTCCCGTTAGATTTTCAACTCTACTTTTATTTCATCTTACCTGCAGGAGTCTCAGGGCTGAAAGCGCCTAAAGTAAGATAACAAAGAAAACAATACAGGTGAGAGGCACAAAGTGGCCGTTATCGTGCCGACGTGCCGTTAAACCCAAACTCAAACTCACATTCGAACTACTGTGTTCAATAATCAGACTGTATTACTTTTGTTTGGTGAATAGTTCGAGTGTGTGCCAACTGTCCAATTGTGGTAATATCAGTAGCTAAATCGCGAACTTTTTTCTATCTCCATTTTCTTAAAAATTTGGAGATCTTTTAGTATGTAGAAGAGGGATAACAATGCACACTTTGACACTTGTTAAAACATGCGTTGTGCTGGCACATATGAAGCTGTTTCACAATTCCTATTTATTCTTACTCCTTATCACAATACTGAAACTGCAAACATTTAACGTGGCATTTCTCAGTTGTGCTAGAGGCGAAGTTGGAACAAACAAAATACTAAGGTTGCAAATTTTTTTAGAGTCAGGAAAGGAAAATAGTAAACGTTGACAAGATGTACGTGTCTGTAATGATTTGGGATTAAACTCAGCAAACTGCAGTTATTTCTGTTGTATTTTTGCCATTGACGTGAAATAACCACGTGACAGTGACGTCCATCGTTAATTAATCACATGACACCGATGTCATTGTTCGTAACCCTGAAATAGGTTGAGCTTATTGGAATCATAAATTAATCTTAATTAATTAATGAAGGATAAAATTCTAAATCTTGTTAGTTCTGCTGGAAAAACATGCCCTGTTTTCTTCACAATACCATGGATTATTCAGTGAATAAAGGTGAACACGATTTCAGTTCCCTTATTGGTGGATTCGTGCGTACATCGACCTGTGCGTGGGGTTTATGTTGATCACTGAGAGTCTGGTGAGCATGTTTTGTCAGTTCAGACACTGAACAAGATGTTAACATGTAAATGGCAAATGCGATAATTATGTTCGTGTCTGTGGGATTTGGGAAAATTACTTTCTAATTAGATAAACTGCCTGGAACATACCTCCCAGCGGAATTTTCTCTGAGGAGGTCCAGTGTTAAGTATATAATATATACATCGCATGCAAAACGTGTTGCATTAGTTCACGCCTTGAGTCACGGGGGATTGAAAAGGGGGTAATCAGAAGGAAAGGAATGTTGTTTACACCCGGTCATGCCCCAAGATGTCAACATTTGCAGATCGCTTTGTGACCTATCGTGACTACTCACTAATGCGCGACTCACCCAGCAGAGCCATAGATGCTGCTGAACCTTGCACTAACAGAGCATGCCCGATATGCAGTGAGCGTAAAGAGATGAATATGACGGAAACAGACAAGTAGCAAGTTCAAATCCTATCCATAAATCTAATCCATTTTCCCCAATCACTTACATTCCCAATCACGCTCTGGTGTTGGGAATGATAAGGACTATAGTTGATGAGTTTGCCGAGCGTGCTAAGAGATAATTTCCATTAATAATGTAGGAGTCTAGACTCGTATTACCTTACAGAGGCAATACTTCTCGGTAGATATAGTGTGAATCTATGACAGCGGTTCTGAAAGTGGGAAAAAAAAACTATAGTCCAGAAATTCCATACATTCTGGTTGGGACATTTGTCTGATGGCACACTGGGACAATTTTGTTTCGTGCCTGTTTTGACTCTGTGTGCGAGGTCTCTCTCTCTCTCTCTCTCTCCGTCAGCTGAGGCAAGACCGGTTGGAGGCGTCCGAACCAGTGAAATAGACTTACTTCGGTCTCGTTAAGGCCTAAGGCCCCGTTTAATCGCACAATCTCACACTAAAAGCAAGACGAGACGGACCTGAGTCCCACAATGCGCGAAGTCTCTTTTTCCCCCAGCCGGCGTAAGACAGTTCTGTCGCCTCTCAGACAAGAAAATATTATTTTGATAGTGATGACACAGCCGTGACCTGTATGGGCAGGGGACATAGCACATGATACTAATTTATTAGTCTTGTGTACGCGTGGATTTAACATCTATCTTTCTCTCCTCACTTTCCTTGTACCAGCCTCTGTCTACCCAGTTTCAGACGAGCCATCAAGAAGGTCGTGAAAAACTAATCCATTTACCATAACCAAAAGTTAATCCTGATACAGAAAGGCATGGTCATTTATTTTAACAATACTAAATTACTCTATGGATTGTCAGATAACAGCAAAGTACTAATCAACCTCGTGGCCCCATCGAAAAGGAGCGGGAATATTAAAGTTTTGACGCCCCTGGGCTAGAGAGACAGACCCTGGTGCGGTCTCTCCATTATGCTAAGTCCCCTTTAATTCCATGAGTGACTGCAAGATGTGGACGGATCTGCTTCATCAGGGAGAGACATATGGGGAGGGAGGGAGGGAGGGGAGAAAGGAAAGGGAGAGAAAGAGAGGGGGAATCGGAGAGGGGATGGGCGGGGGTCGGAGGCCGGTACATCCCGGGCAAAACCGGGAAGTTAATCAGGCTTGTTTGTAAGTTTACCACTTTGCAGCTCAATAGTATTCCTTTTGCAGGAAACAATAGTTCCTTCGGGCAGTGGCGTAGCATGCGAGGGGCCACAGGACGGGTAGTCCCTGGGCAAAATTCTTAGGGCCTCAAACTTTCAAAGGAGAAAAAAAGAAAAGTAGAAATATTGATAAAAAGAACAATTATAAGCAGCACCCTTAAATATATTGAGTACATTTTTACTATCATTAAATGTATTTTACTTTAATTACGGGATTCAATTAATACTGGACCGGTGGAAGGGACTTTGGAAGTGCTAATAGACCACGGGTCGGAGGGGGGCGACGCAATACTTGCCTTGCCCGGGACGGTGGCAATCCAGGCTACGCCCCTGCCTCCGGATAGTACTAGAGATAAAGGATTAAGAACCACTGCGCTCAAATCATGACTGTAAGTCATTAGACTTAATGCCAAAAGCCAGACCTTTCTAGATGTATTTGTTTCTGCACGGAATGAGATGGTGGCTCGGATCTATTACTCTCTCAGGGAGATATTTTTCATGAAAAATATAATACACTAGATGACGTACCGGACATTTCCCGGAATAAAATGTGCTCTCTCTCTCTCTCTCTCTCTCTCTGTCTCTCTCTCTCTCTCTCTCTCTCTCTCTCTCTCTTTTTCATATCTTTTACTCTCTCTCTCTCTCTCCAATAAAATGAAAGTAATAGTTCCCAGTCTTGCTTCAGAGCCCATGCGCGCGAGGACATGCGACACCGCCCACCAAACTGAAAGCTGGATATGGTTACTCTTTATGACATGTAAGATAAGATAAGATAGGATAAAATTTATTCGTCCTTGTACAAGGAAATTTGTTTTGATCATTGAACACATAACAATACAGTTACAGAAATTATGATACATAGCGCACGCCACATGCACGCACACGCACACATAATATGTATATATAAACACACACTAATAAATAAACAAAATTAACAGTGCGCAGAATATGTTTAAGTTACTAAAACACATTGACCTGGCACGCAAGACACAATTCAACTGTACACAAATTACGATCAAGATGACGACATTATTGCAACATCCTAGTTGATGATGGAATAAACGATTTAAAGTAGCGCTCAGTTACAGAATGGCTCCAGGACGGAGAATGAAAATTAGTTCAGACTCCTGACAGGACGATGAAACAAAACATTTTCTATAAATTCAAAACCAAAACCAATCACAATATCCAAACTTCGGCGCACCCTACACGACATTTGAAATCTACATGCAAATTGTGGTTATTGGTGGTGGCCAAATGAAAAAAAAAGCCTCTAGCGTTCCAAGATTGAGCATTTGTGAATCTATACTATATATATTTGTGGACTTGAGATTTTTCGTTGCAAAAGGCTTCTGAACCACTCAACACTCAGACTTCAAATTTTATATGGTGCATCAGAATGGATGTAAGGGTGCACAGTTGTTAATAGAAGTCTCAAATCGGTGTTGTTTTTTTTATTGGAAATTTATTGTTTCGCCATGATTTAGATCTATTTCGAGTCATGGTTCGCCATTTTAAGTTTTCGTTATCACTTCCTGCGATGTGTTCATTATCTAACACACTAACCCGTGCGCAAATCATGCTGTTGTACGGGTTGCGCAGTGTGTCAACTCACAAAGGCAGAGCAGTAAGACTTCTTTAAAAACAAATAAACAAAAATAAAATAAACAAATAGTAACAGACCAGATGAAGCAGGTCCATAATAACCACCCAGAACTGAAACCAATATTCAAACCGATTTATCCCGGGCAGGGCCGGGGACCTCAGCTAGTTATATATATACTAGATGAGCTACCGGGCATTGCCCAGAATAAACAATCATGTGATCCCCCCCCCCCTCCCCTCCTCTCTCTCTCTCTCTCTCTCTCTCTCTCTCTCTCTCTCTCTCTCTCTCTCTCTCTGGTATAATAAAAGTAATAAACTGCAGTCTTGCTTCAGAACTCATGCGCACCAGGACACTACGCACCAAACTGAACGCTTGATACAGTTACTTTTTATGACATGCACGGTATTATATGTATTACCAAACAAACATGCAAAAATACAGATGTTACATAAACATTGTTATATTTTTTAAAAATACATGCTTGGAGTAAACAACTTTTAATTATAGCCATCATCTTCCTTATCTCAATTGCCACCTTCCTGCCAAATTTAAGGCCTGAAGAGTGTATAGTTTGGTCAGTTAGTCATGCCAAAGGTTGCAAGTTACTGAAATATATAATAGATATTATAGATATACTATTTCTCGCCTACATTAAAACAGCACCTGTGTTATTAATATTAAAAGACGTCTATTAATTCTGGTAGTTATTGTGTTCTGTTTCAAGCAGTAAGTAATGGCGTATTCTTGCGGGGTTGTATTTTGTGTAGAATATTCAGGGAGAGAGAGAGAGCGAGAAACAGACAGACAGACAGACAGACAGACAGACAGACAGGCAGACAGACAGACAGACAGACAGACAGACAGGCAGGCAGGCAGACAGACAGACAGACAGACAGACAGGCAGGCAGGCAGGCAGGCAGACAGACAGACAGACAGACAGACAGACAGACAGACAGCAGACAGACAGACAGACAGCAGACAGACAGACAGACAGCAGACAGACAGACGGGCAGGCAGGCAGGCAGACAAACAGACAGACAGACAGACCGGCAGGCAGGCAGGCAGACAGACAGACAGACAGACAGACAGACAGACAGGCAGGCAGGCAGGCAGGCAGGCAGGCAGGCAGGCAGGCAGACAGGCAGGCAGGCAGGCAGGCAGACAGACAGACAGACAGACAGACAGACAGACAGGCAGGCAGGCAGGCAGGCAGGCAGGCAGGCAGACAGACAGACAGACAGACAGCAGACAGACAGACAGACAGCAGACAGCAGACAGACAGACAGACGGGCAGGCAGGCAGGCAGACAAACAGACAGACAGACAGACCGGCAGGCAGGCAGGCAGACAGACAGACAGACAGACAGGTAGGCAGGCAGGCAGGCAGGCAGGCAGGCAGACAGACAGACAGACAGCAGACAGACAGACAGACAGCAGACAGCAGACAGACAGACAGACAGACTGACAGACAGACAGACAGACAGACGGGCAGGCAGGCAGGCAGGCAGGCAGACAGACAGACAGACAGCCCGGCAGGCAGGCAGGCAGGCAGGCATACAGACAGACAGACAGACAGACAGACAGAGATTTTGGGTTTGAGTTTGGAGGATGCACGTCGACACGATGACGGTCACACTATGCAAGCACGAAGCACGGTGATAGACAGAATAATAGTAGAATGACGTGACAGAAGTCGACCCTGCCAGAAGTGCCCACTAACCACCCGCCAGACAGAGAGAAAGAAAGAGAGAGAGAGAGAAAAGGAGCGAGAGGGACACAGAGGCACACACACACACACACATACACAAACACACATTCACAGACAGAGAGAGACAGGGACCTGAGAGCCCAGGAGAGTTCTCACCATTTCACTATAAAACAAGTTGGAGCCACTTTGTACGAACAGGCAATATAAAAATAATTATACTATATTACTATTTGTAACTGTGGTTTGAAAACGATCTTTAGCAGAGTATAAAAGAAAAGTAATAATAGTAATAATAACAAAACTGGCCACTCATACAAAACCCTACACCATAACTCTTCAACAATACAAATTAGCACAAGGCCACGTCTGAGACGATATCCATAAATATTTCATCAGCGAGAGGATGGTCAAATTTGCAAAAGATGACATCTTAGACAATATCCATAATTATTTCCTCACGAAAAGAGTGTTTATCTTCTCCATTTACGCCAGCGCTAGGTGGACCACGACAAGAAAAAAAGTCTTCATGTCTAAGCACCACTTGAGACTGATTAACCAATTAATCCGCTACAGGAGACTAGCTTTTGTCTCGTTTTCATTTTTGCCCCCAGCGCACTGAATCATCTGTTTTGTCTCGGTTTCGTGGACTATGAAGTTCAACAGGGCCTGCCACATTAGTGAGTCTGAAGCAAGACTTAGTCTTTCTTACTAGCTGATTCAAAGGAAGTTCAAGAATGAGTCGAAACCGACGCAAATCAGAGTTGACTCAGTTGTGCTCTTAGCCTAAGGGGAGTCTCATACTAAGCCCGGAACGTCACAGTATGTTGCTGCCAGCAGAATATGCACCCAAGAAGTAATGACAGAAACTGACAGTGTGTGACCAGGCTTAGTATAATAGTGTCCTACCGGATTTATTAAGAAAACATACTAGGAAAATATAGTGTGCACTTCTTGTCTGCCAGCAACTTAACATTATACCCCCTTGAGAATTTGTTTCTTTGTATTGAAGCATTCTAAAGAAATTGAGATAATGGATTCTGAAAAACATCGTATTGAAACATTCCACCAGTGCAAACGATTGTAAACCTTTACAAAGCTACATCTGCATGAAATGTCGAATAATTTGTTTATATTCTTTTTATTCAGAAACATTCAGCTACAGCCAGTGGGATACTTGAGTCAAGTCTGTTTCGTCTTCGTTTCAGTATGAGGCCAGGCGTGAACTATGCGGCGTTTAGTGGGACTTTGCGCACTGCGGAAACTGAAATAAGTCTGTCTCACCAGTTAGGGCGCTTCAGGACTGTCCACAATCGGCTGGACGGCAAACGGCACATTGAATCAGAAGAGACGCAAACGAGACTTCACTCTGTGGGTCAGCGGCCTAATGCCATGAAATATTTCAAACATTTTAACCCTGTAGCGTCCATGGTGCCATATTTGAAATATATAGTTCGCTGGGAACGACAATGCTCCATCTTTGATATATTGCTCTTCCTACTTTATTGACAAATAATTTTTTCAATTACATAATTATTTATATTTTTGCAATAATTTGACTATTTAAATTCAGTGCAGCACATTATTTCAGAAGTTCTGAAACTGTCAATTTTCGTCCGGACACTAGAGGGTTAATGACATTTCACAATGTTAAGCCATCCTCTCTCGAGCAACTAACAAGATTTAGTTGTAAAATCTAAATAATTATTGTATTAGTAAAATCCCCATGCTGTTTCGCAACCTTACTTCCTGTTTGTTCCCATTCCATTTTTTCGTACAACTAAGAAATTAGACTTTAAACGTTTGCAGCTTTAGTATTGTGATAAAGAATTAGAATAAATCGGAACCGTGAAACAGCTTGAGTCACACCGCATTTTAAACAAGTGTCAAAGTGTGCATTTCTTATATATACTTCTTCTATAACTAAAGTATCTCCAGTTTTTCAGAAAATGGAGGTAGAACAAATGAGAACTAAGGTCACAGTTTATCTGTTTATAGCTATCCTCAAATGCGCAGCCTTCATCTCTGTACATCTATTCTATACTATCCAAAGTTTAAGTGCAAATTCCCGTCGGTCTGCAGCAGTGCCATGGAACAATATTCATCGATATGCTTGGTCAGAAGCAAACTTTTGTAATCGCTGTGTTTGATTCACAAGTTTTAATTCTAACAGATTCTTCTGCGTCCTTTCTTCAACCGACTGACAAAAATTTAAAAGAAGAAGGAAAATTGCCTCTGTAAGACCATAAAAGTTAACGTGTATAGTATTATCATGTTTCCTTTAGTATGTAAATTTTTTTTCCCGCTGAGCTTTCACTGATCGCTTTCCTGTCCAAATTAAACACACATAATTTAGTTGTTTTCGGGCCGTTTTGTAAAATTCACTGATGTTTCGTAATGCACTGGGTTGTCTATCAAAAATGGTGACTCAACGGATGAGATGTTTGTCCAGTTACAGCTACGCACAGGGCTCCGATCAGCAGGCAAGCTACTTTCTTCTTCAGTCTTGTGTCTTCAAGGCCCTCTGAGGTGAATGAAGTATTTACACTAGTCTGATAGTATTATGATGATTATATTTTAGCAATATCTACAATAACAACCACTACTACTACTACAGCTAGCTACTCCTAATGCTGCTACTACACCATCGACACCAAAACCACCACAACTACCACCATTACCACTAACACCACGATTATTACTACATTACGACTGCCATTGCTACTGCTGCTGCTACAACCACCACCATTATTATTCCATGTACTACTATGACCACTACCGTCACCAAAATCAGTTCCACAACTGCTCCAACTTCTACTACTACATGCACAACTACTACAGCAACCACAACTACCACTGCCACTACGACCAACACTAGCTTCACCACTAGCACTGCTACTACTACTTCTATTATCATCATCATACTACTACTACTACTACTACCACTACTACTGCTACTATTACAACAACCACTATTACTGCTGCTACTACTATCACTGCTACTACTAGTATTAATGCTACAACTATTACTACTTCTTCAAACCCACGACAACTACCATCAGCGCTACCAATACTATTACTACCACCACCTCTACTGCAAGAACTAGTATTACTAAAGCGATAGTATTCACATGCATTAACAACTATCATCAAAATTCCAGGATTTGACAAGTCACCAAAGCGTCAGTCCGTGATGATCCTTTTGATTCGATGTCTGCAGAAAATCAGTTCTCTTTCCACCAATTCTGGCTTTTTTAGTTCCCTGCTGAGTTTGGAATAACAGACAGGAAACTGTTCTGAGGAGATTCAAAAAGCAGGAATGACACAAACCGAATGGGATTAATGTGAAAACATCCAGAAAAAGGAAAAGAATGCCAGATAAGATTTCGCCTTTTGTTTGATCACCGGAAATTAATACAAAAAAAAATCTGGCATTAAAAATCGACCCAGACAAGGAGGAAAAGAGGATTAGCTGTTTGAATAGAATTTTTGAGTCTGAATTTGAGTTTGGAGAGGGCACGTGGACCCGATTACGGTGACCCTGTGCTAGCTAGAAACAAGACGATAGACAGAATATCACAGAATGATAGGACAAAAGAAGACCCTACCAGAAGCGCTCACTAACCACCTGCGTTTGAGCAGGATACGACAGACACTAGGGAATGTGTACTGGGATGTGGAAGGTGTTTGGTTTTTGGTTTGGTTTCAATTTTAACTAGTTGATCTTTCCTTTAGCTGTGGACGTTTTATGTCATTCCACGGAAAATGTCACATATTGTCGTGTCTCCCTCATATGATATTTTCTCTTCCAAAAGGCATTTTCCGGCTTTATCCGTGTAAAACTCCACAGCATCCGCTTGCCCCCCCCCTCCCTCTTTTTTTTCTTTATACGGAAAATGGCGTATGAAAAAGCAAAACACACTATGAATATCGCACACAATATGGAAATAGTGTCAAATATTTCCATAGGCAATTTCCGTGGGCAATGTAGGCGTATTCATGTCTGTAGAAATGTTTTTACACGTGTACTTAGCTTATTGGACAAAACTAGATCCAGCTACGTATTTTGATAAGCAACTCCTCTTCCCTCTCCGGACAATTTGCAAAGCAGGAACAACCCCAAAACAAACATTATTATGAGAATCACTGGAGCCACGCTGTTCCTCTCAGTTACCAGCCAAATATTTGCCATATCCTTAGGCTTTTTATTATCCCGTAACCAACGCCAGCTTTTCCTTCCAAATATTTTTTGGTCACAAATCTCACTGTAGCAATGATCTCTCTCTCTCTCTTTCTGTCTCCCTGCCCCTCCTCGCCCCCCCCCCTCAATATGTTATTTTGTCTCGCATATTTGAATTGTTTTTTTCCCTCGTTATCGGGAACTTAGTTCTTGTTTGTTCCAACTCCACTGTTTTGCACAACTGGGAAATTCCACGTTAAACGTTTGCAGCTTTAGTTATTATGATCTGGAGTTTGAATAAATTGGAACTGTGAAACAGCTTCAAACGTAACACAGGGCATTTTAAACAAGTGTCAACGCGTGCATTTGTAATATCTTTTCCACATACAAAAAGACTTCTAGTTTTTCAGAAAATGGTGATAGACCACACAAGATCTAAGATCGCATATTGGACAGTTAAGAACGTCCTTTCTGTGGACCAGCATAAACATTCCTCACCCCCGAGCAGTTCATATGAATACATTGAGACTAAAAGAAAAAAGCATCATCTCTGTCTCCCATCATTCCCTCTTTTCCTCTCCCATAATATTATCTGGTCTTGCCAGCGCAAGAGCTGTTTCTCCCAATGGGCAGTTTAGATTGTTTATCACTTGGGTAACGCGCATAAATATCTTCATCTCTGGGAACTCCATGTGAATACACTGACACCAAAAGTAAGAAGTATCATCTCTGGCTTACAATCACCATTCCTTCGTTTCCTCTCCCAGAGAGCTGTTTCTCCCAATGGGCAGTTTAGCATGTTTACCACTTGGGTAACGCATAAATATCTTCAGTTCTGAGCACTCCATACGTACACACAGACACCTATAGTGAACAAAACCATCTTTCTCTCCCACCATTCCCTCTCTGCCTCATTTTGGCGTGGTATAAATTCCTCAACTTAGCTGTTTGAGTAGGATACAATAGACGCTGGAAATGTGTGCAGGCTGTTATTTCTGTGGTCTTTATCGAGAAAAGTATTTTCTTTTTAGGTTTTGTTTCAATATTGATTAGTTGATCAATTCTTTGGTTGTGGATGTTTCATTTCATTGTACGGAAACAGTCACAGTGTTATTTTGTCTCGCCCGTGTGAGAGTTGTTTTTTTTCCAGGTAGACATTAATTAGAGCTTTGAAACTTGCATAAATATCTTCATCCCGGGAAGAGTTCCATTTAAGTGACAAAATAGGCATATTACAAGGACGCCACTTTAGGAGCGTGCGCGTGCGTGTGTAGTCACTGGGGTGGGAGGGGGGGGGGGTAAGTTAGTGTTCTTGTCTACAGCATCGTTTCCGCTCCGCTTTCATGCGTCATTTTACGAGGAGGAAATCGGAAAACAAAAGACCGAAAGCCAGGAGAATTCTTCCCACACAGTCCCCCATTCCTTTTTTCTATCCCTAAAACCTACCAGTGTAAACAGGTCTTTAGAATGACTTCCAACTCCCTTCCTTCAACTTCCGAGAAGTTGATGACAGAAGTTTCATGTGCTCATAGCTTTTACAGAGAGGAGTTTTTTTCCTTTTTAGATTACTAAAAAATACTTACAGATTACACGCCTAAACCAAAATACTTTGACAAAAAAATGGAGAAGGCCTGTAGAAGTAGTGTGAGTGTGCAACCCAGTTCAGCCAAAAAGTGGACATTTTAAGGGGACAGTTTGTGTGTAGTCTGTCTCATTATAAAATGTCTCTGTTGGGTTTGAGGAGAGATTTCTCGTTGTTTTTTTTCGGGGGGGGGGGGGGGAAGAAAGGGGAGAAGGTGATGAAAGACAATTCGGAGCATATGGGGGCGATTGGCTGGCAAAAGCTTGAGTACCGCTGGTTTAAAGAGATTGCTGATTGAGTGAGGAGAGGACTTCCGGGTGTGTAAACAGTTGCACTTTGATGTGTCACCAGGCGAGAGGTCACGAAGAATAGTGTGGCTGTTTTTGTTTTTGATTTTTTTACAGTATTATTTCCACCGCACTTTCGATATTATATTATGTGCAGGAAGGATAAATATGCAATTTAGGCTGATAGCTCCAGGCGCCATGTGGACATCGACGCATGCCGCCAGCTGATGACCTGAGGTGAAAGCAAAAGTCAGAAAAACTGTGATAGGCTCAGGATCCACCCATTAAGCGTATAGATTTGGTTTTGCGTATATTGTCTCCACCCCCCCCCCTCTCTCCGCGTATGCTTTACATATTACGCATGTCTTAATTTCCGTGGACCCCTCCCCCCCCCCCTCTCCCCCCCCCCCACACACACACACATCTAGACAAACATAGAACTACCATGGTAGTAGTTTGTAACATACGTTTACTGAAAGGGTGTTGAACACATAAACACACTGACCATACGTCCAAGTACAACCACTCAATAACTTGATCGTGTGTGCAAAGCATTTGTCTGTGTAGCAATTCAGTATTGCAATATTGTATGTACCATCCCCTGCCTCTCTCTCTCTCTCATTTTCTTTCATTCTTTCTCTCATTCTCTCTCTCTTTCTCTCATTCTCTCTCTCTTTCCCTCTCTCTTTCTCCATCTGGTGTATGTGTGTGAAAGTCTTTCTGTCTTTCTCTCTGACTCCTCCTTCCACCTTCTCTCTCTGTCTGTCTGTCCGTCTCTCTCTCTCTCTCTCTCTCCCTCTATCTATCTTTGTCCTCTCTTTCTCTGCCCCTCTTTCTCCTTCCGTCTGTCTGTCTCTCACTCACACCCACACACACGTACACGCACAAACCACAACCACAATGACAACAGTTTAAATAGGCCAAGTTATCCTTGACCAATAGACAGACCACCCAATACCTATTCGAGCACAGTTATTGTTGCTGTTGTTTCTTCATACTTCTCTGCCACCACCCTCCCTCCCCCGCCGCCGACTTGACCATTCTGTACTAACCTCAAGGCAGTGGTTCTCAGAGTCCCAGGCCACATTCCTGCCCCTACGATCTTAGGTTTTCTCAATTCCTCCCCCATGTTGAATTGCCATCTTTTTTTTTTCCACCATTATACTTTTACAGTGTTGTTTCAGGTCTTTATACCTACCTATGGCAGGTAGGATCGAGGACTTAGTCTTCTCTGATAAGTGTGATAAACTCGGAGGGCCCGTGTGCATGCTGCCCGCGTCAAAGACACATTGGCAGTTGGAAGTCGAGAAGAGCAGGCCGAACAAGGCCACTGCCCGGGCAAATTAAAAAAACAACAACTAATCCCTACTCCGCTACCACCCCACCCCCTCCCCATAGGATCAAACAAGTATACAACATTAAAATACAAATACAACAACAACAACAACAAACAAGAAACAAGAACATTAAAAAAAAAGAGAAGAAAGATGCAAACTGCCAAGGACAGGGATCCCGTCAAAGAACGAATGACCTAACAGAAAGAGCCAAGTATTCCCCGTTTTAGAACCACTGTTCCAAGGTGATGCTTGCATTATATAAATCAGTTTTGATTGTCGCCGAGACCGAGGCAGTAAATTAGCGTCAGTCTTTGAGAGAAATTGCCTCATTACTCCTCATAGTTCTCTTGTTGTTGATGTCTGTTGTTAACCCTTTAGGCACTTATAACTCGGTTGCAGCTCCCACAAGAACTCAGTGTAAGAAAAGTAAGTTGTTCTTAGTGCTTTCGGCGATCTACACAATGAACCAACTACATTATCATGAAAAACCCCTTAATTGTGTCCCTCAGAACAAATTCTCAGGAAGTCAGAATACGCCCACAAGCAAAAATGGGGGTGGGGCCTAGAGGGTTTTAAAAAATCGTCACTGTGCTAACATAATGGTATAATTAGTGCCCTTGCCCACAGCATCCTCTCCGCTCCGCTATTTTCACGGAAAATGATGTAAGACACTCTTTGCCTCTGTATACTTGTCCATAGCATCCGTTCCTCTCCGCTCCTCACTGCTATAAAGGCATACGTCATGTTCCCTAGAAAAAGCGGAGCGATGCTGTGGACCAGACCAGGTAGTCCACTAGATGGATGTTTTCACACAGCAGCTTTTCAGTTGACACACAGAACATGAAATACATGCCAGGCGCAATGGATTGTCGTATTAACCCCGAAACGTCACAGCCAATAGGCTTCACCAATTTCACCAAAAATTCCCACGTTCTGGGACCTTAACCTTGCTCTTAAGTGAGACAAACATTGCATTTCATACTAGTCAGTTGATATGGCCAGTTGTTTGCCTCACCTTCTCCACTCACCATTCTATTTTGATGGCTGACCTACATTCAACTAGCTGGGTTTTCCCCAAAATCTGGTTTTCTCCTATAGACCCTGTTCACTTCCGCGTTACGGTTGTTTGCAGGGAGCCGCACGGCATCGAAAACTACAGTGTAGGGCAAAAACCTCCACTTGCCTTAGTGATGGCATCTGAATATGTACACAGTCTAAGCAAGGATGCATTTTTATGCCAGAACCAGCACGTAACGGGTTTGTACAGTTGGGTGCCCAACAAGAGGATGGCATCGTTCGACCGTTGTCCACCGCTTCCGCCCTACAAGTGGGACACGCCGCCATTTTGTTTGCAAATCACGTGATATGGAGGACGGTAAATGAAAAGGGTCTGTTGCTGCAAAATTGGGCGTGGCCAGCATAGGTTTGAGTTTGACGTTTGAAGAAAACACGGCAACATGATACCGGCCATATTGCGGTGCTAGGAAAAAGCAAGACAATGGACAGGATAACATAGCAGAATGATAGGACAGAATCTGATCCTACCAGAAGCGCCCGCCAGCCACCCGAGATGAAATCAAAAGTTAAAGTTTGGAGAAAGCACGTCGACGCTAGGAAGAAGCCAGATGATTGACAGAACGTAACAGAATGATAGGACAGAAAGAGATCATGCCAAAAACGTCATCGTACCATCCACCCACTGAAAAGATTGTAGTGTTGCAGGGGCCCGCGTTAGACACAAACAATAATGCAACATTAGAATAAACCACAAAAGAACTACAAACGAAGAGGGAGGAAATTGCTAACGTTCGGACAACAAAGACCATCCTCAGACAAAATGGGTCCTTAAAACGTACAACCTATAATTCCCTTTTCCTCCTGGCGTTTTAAGTTTGTTCCAAGCAACCATGCAGATTTTCTGTGATGTTTTTGAACAGGCCATTATGTCAGCCCCACAGACAAACTGGCTTTAATGAAACATATTAATATTTGCTAACATCTTGTAATATCTCTATTTTAGAATAAATCATGGGCGATAAACTATAGAATTACAAAAATTAGATATATCCACGGCCCCTTCAAAATGTTATCATCAAAAGAGGGTTTTCTCTAATCTTACCTTTTTTACTGTATTTATTACCTTTTGGAGCCAGACTGCACTTTGCAATAACTTTGTTGACGGTGATAAAACGACGGGGCGAAAACACAAAGACAGCAGGAACAAAATAGGACGAAAGAAAAAAAAACAGCAAAGAAATAATAATAATAATCATAATAAAATCATTTCTATAGCGTCCAATCCCCAAACTGCTTTAGACGCTTTGCAGAAAGTCTTGTTCTCTCCATCTGCAACTCGCCCCCTCTCTCTCTTTCTCTCTTTCTTTCTTTCTTTCTCTCTCTCTCTCTCTCTCCCCCACTCTCCCTCTCCTCTGTCTTTGTTCTCTCTCCCTCCCCCTCTTTCTCCAGAACAAATTTTTCTTGTATTTTTATATAAGAGACATTAGATTGTGCGTTAAGAACTCTTCTGTCGTGTTTCCGCTGTGGGAGGTGTCTGGCTTAATGAAAAAGAACTCGGTGGATTCCGTGTGAAAAATGAATCAACCTGGCGCGGTTATTGCTTTTGCACAGCGATCAAATATTATTATCTCCGTGTGGCTCCATGCGACACAGATCTGGAGCGATTGTTAATAGTTGATCATTTTAATCTGGCGGGGACGGGGATTATGTTAGGGATGGGTGGGTGGGGGTCGGATTGGGGGAGGGGGATTAATGGTGTGGAAAGAGGGGATAATATTATGTGGTTAGATAAGGAGTACTAAACTGTGGTCGCATTTATTTACTGTACTATGTAACAGTGTCTGACTGTCTGTCTGTCTATTTATCTATCTGTCTGTCTGTCTGTCTGTCTTTCTATCTATCTATCTATCTATCTGTCTATCTGTCTATCTGTCTATCTGTCTACCTATCTGTCTATCTATCCATCTATCTGTCTATGTAATACTGAAGACACAGTGATTCAGCATTCATGCAAGGCATTATAATACAGAAGCTGTAAGGAATGTCCTATGACAAAAAAAACTGTAACAGGCTTTACACGCCCTTCATTCTGGATGCAGATGTAAACATCCTTATGCATCAATCATTGAATTGATTGGCGTTTTTATACACATGTTGAATTTGGCTCAGATATTGGCAATTGAGCCAAATATAGAACACAATATCAGGTAGCTTTTGCTAGGTCATGGAAATGCTAAGAAGGCAGTCCGCGCCGGGGGACAAGATGGTCTAGCGGCAAACCGATGGCCTCTCATGCCTAAGGTACCGGGTTCGATCCAAGGTCGGTGCAAGCATGTTGGAAGGTTGTTTTTTTTTGGGGGGGGGGAGGGGGGATTCCTGATTCCTGTCTCTGATCCTATGGTATCCTATCGAGCACCTAGTCTTCTCGGATAAGGACGGTAAGTTCGGAGGGCCCATGTGCACGTTGCCCACGTTAAAGATACCTTGGCAGTTGAAAGTCGAGAAGAGCAGGCCTAAAATTGCCACTGCCCGGGCAGAATTCTAAAAACTAATCCCTACCACAGAAACAAGAACAAGAAAGCAAATGTTAAAAATCAAATAAAATGACGTGTAAATGCCAAGAGCAGCGAACCTTCTCAAATGAAGACCAAAACACAAGGCTGTACGCATGGAAACTAGACTCTGGGCTGCACAATAGATGTGCTGTGCAGGGATGTACATAGTCTATGCAGTTCTTAACATACCCCAATAGACAATTTCGTCTTCACAGAAACTAAGACGTCACGGCTAGAATCCTGTGTGATACATCTCAGGTGTGGTTAATTAAAACTGTTTAATTTAGAATCGTAATTATTTCATTTTATCTTAATTCTCATCCTTTCAGTTGCATTCAGTTCCATTGTCTTCATACTGCTATAACACTTTCAATGTTTTCACATATTTTGAGTAATGTCCGTTAACTAGGGACGAAATGTCAGTTCTGGGCTCACAGCTGGTTTCTTTCACAGACATTCTATAGAGATATTGATATCAGTGACAGTTTTGTACAGTGGTTTTGTCATGAGCAGCACTTGGGGCCTTCATTTAGCTCCCCTAAGTCTGTATCACCCGTCAGCCATCACGGTGTAGCTAGGTTTCAGTGACACACATTTCTGTCAGAAATCGGGTAACGCTGAAGGTCGGTGTTCTTTTCAGAGCTTTTTGGTTCAGCTCAAGTTTTGATACAGTTTTTTGCTGCTTTGTTGTTTTCTAGTCTCTCTTGGCTCATTTTCCTTCCCTCTCCTCCTCTGTCTGGCCGGAGCTCTCCAAAAATGTATGGCTTTTCTTACCGTCTACGGAGAAATGTGGGTGAAACCGAATGAAGCTAATGAATTGTTCATTGGGTAAGGGTATGTCCGTAAAGAATGCACGATCGGAAGGAATGGGGTTTGGGGTGGGGGTGGGAGTGGAGGGGATGTCTGCTGTGTATGAGCAGGGATAGAGGGAGGGGTATTCTAGGCAGCGTGTACAGTGTAGTCTTTCTAGTTACGGTAATCAATTAAAATGTTTGGTTTTATTATTTATTTTGATTATTAATCTATGTCTTTTTATGCCTTTCAATAAAATGGATTGTAGGATTTATAAAACTCAAATACAGGGTATGTTTCCAATGAAACAGTTAAATAGTCGGTGCAAAAGCGTGCAAAATGGCATCAAAGCTTCAAAATATCAAACGTCTTTATCATGAACACTCAACATTTATAGTTGTTTGCTCGTACAAAGGCGGGGGGGGGGGGTAGTGGAGAGTTGAAGCAAATCTACGAAAAGCGTACAAAAAGCTCCGTTTTTGGGGAGGGGGGATCGAAGTCGCCAAAATCAAACGCACTCAATCAAACTTTATGGATGGCCCCGGACCTGAATTGAACCAATGAATTGATAATGGGAGTAATACCAGCAGCGAATTATACCCAGGCTTGTTTTAAACAGTGGTTTGCTGTGAGTGGAGCATTATTAACTTGTTCTGTTACGGCAAAACTCCTGCCGGAATAATATTTTTCTAGGCATTATCGTCAACCTGAGACGACACATCATGATCTATTAGCTAAACACATACTGTTCCCCTCGCGTTATTTTCCCCGGCTGGGAATTGAACACAGATCTTATTAAAGTATCATCTTTCATCA